>JBAIZL010000009.1:60208262-60219065 GCA_036971475.1 Prosapia bicincta | reverse complement strand
TTATTTGCTTGAAAATTGAATAAAATAGATCCAGTAACTAGAACTTGTAGTTAGTAAGGGAGTTAACTTTGTATTGGCTGCTTCCTACATTTTTTGCTTGAAAATTGAATAAAATAGATCCAGTAACTAGAACTTGTAGTTAGTAAGGGAGTTAACTTTGTATTGGCTGCTTCCTACATTTTTTGCTTGAAAATTGAATAAAATAGATCCAGTAACTAGAACTTGTAGTTAGTAAGGGAGTTAACTTTGAATTGGCTGCTTCCTACATTATTTGCTTGAAAATTGAATAAAATAGATCCAGTAACTAGAACTTGTAGTTAGTAAGGGAGTTAACTTTGTATTGGCTGCTTCCTACATTTTTTGCTTAAAATTGAATAAAATAGATCCAGTAACTAGAACTTGTAGTTAGTAAGGGAGTTAACTTTGTATTGGCTGCTTCCTACATTTTTTGCTTGAAAATTGAATAAAATAGATCCAGTAACTAGAACTTGTAGTTAGTAAGGGAGTTAACTTTGTATTGGCTGCTTCCTACATTTTTTGCTTGAAAATTGAATAAAATAGATCCAGTAACTAGAACTTGTAGTTAGTAAGGGAGTTAACTTTGTATTGGCTGCTTCCTACATTATTTGCTTGAAAATTGAATAAAATAGATCCAGTAACTAGAACTTGTAGTTAGTAAGGGAGTTAACTTTGTATTGGCTGCTTCCTACGTTTTTTGCTTGAAAATTGAATAAAATAGATCCAGTAACTAGAACTTGTAGTTAGTAAGGGAGTTAACTTTGTATTGGCTGCTTCCTACATTTTTTGCTTGAAAATTGAATAAAATAGATCCAGTAACTAGAACTTGTAGTTAGTAAGGGAGTTAACTTTGAATTGGCTGCTTCCTACATTATTTGCTTGAAAATTGAATAAAATAGATCCAGTAACTAGAACTTGTAGTTAGTAAGGGAGTTAACTTTGTATTGGCTGCTTCCTACATTTTTTGCTTGAAAATTGAATAAAATAGATCCAGTAACTAGAACTTGTAGTTAGTAAGGGAGTTAACTTTGTATTGGCTGCTTCCTACATTTTTTGCTTGAAAATTGAATAAAATAGATCCAGTAACTAGAACTTGTAGTTAGTAAGGGAGTTAACTTTGTATTGGCTGCTTCCTACATTTTTTGCTTGAAAATTGAATAAAATAGATCCAGTAACTAGAACTTGTAGTTAGTAAGGGAGTTAACTTTGTATTGGCTGCTTCCTACATTTTTTGCTTGAAAATTGAATAAAATAGATCCAGTAACTAGAACTTGTAGTTAGTAAGGGAGTTAACTTTGTATTGGCTGCTTCCTACATTTTTTGCTTGAAAATTGAATAAAATAGATCCAGTAACTAGAACTTGTAGTTAGTAAGGGAGTTAACTTTGTATTGGCTGCTTCCTACATTTTTTGCTTGAAAATTGAATAAAATAGATCCAGTAACTAGAACTTGTAGTTAGTAAGGGAGTTAACTTTGTATTGGCTGCTTCCTACATTTTTTGCTTGAAAATTGAATAAAATAGATCCAGTAACTAGAACTTGTAGTTAGTAAGGGAGTTAACTTTGTATTGGCTGCTTCCTACATTTTTTGCTTGAAAATTGAATAAAATAGATCCAGTAACTAGAACTTGTAGTTAGTAAGGGAGTTAACTTTGTATTGGCTGCTTCCTACATTTTTTGCTTGAAAATTGAATAAAATAGATCCAGTAACTAGAACTTGTAGTTAGTAAGGGAGTTAACTTTGTATTGGCTGCTTCCTACATTTTTTGCTTGAAAATTGAATAAAATAGATCCAGTAACTAGAACTTGTAGTTAGTAAGGGAGTTAACTTTGTATTGGCTGCTTCCTACATTTTTTGCTTGAAAATTGAATAAAATAGATCCAGTAACTAGAACTTGTAGTTAGTAAGGGAGTTAACTTTGTATTGGCTGCTTCCTACATTTTTTGCTTGAAAATTGAATAAAATAGATCCAGTAACTAGAACTTGTAGTTAGTAAGGGAGTTAACTTTGTATTGGCTGCTTCCTACATTTTTTGCTTGAAAATTGAATAAAATAGATCCAGTAACTAGAACTTGTAGTTAGTAAGGGAGTTAACTTTGTATTGGCTGCTTCCTACATTTTTTGCTTGAAAATTGAATAAAATAGATCCAGTAACTAGAACTTGTAGTTAGTAAGGGAGTTAACTTTGTATTGGCTGCTTCCTACATTTTTTGCTTGAAAATTGAATAAAATAGATCCAGTAACTAGAACTTGTAGTTAGTAAGGGAGTTAACTTTGTATTGGCTGCTTCCTACATTTTTTGCTTGAAAATTGAATAAAATAGATCCAGTAACTAGAACTTGTAGTTAGTAAGGGAGTTAACTTTGTATTGGCTGCTTCCTACATTTTTTGCTTGAAAATTGAATAAAATAGATCCAGTAACTAGAACTTGTAGTTAGTAAGGGAGTTAACTTTGTATTGGCTGCTTCCTACATTTTTTGCTTGAAAATTGAATAAAATAGATCCAGTAACTAGAACTTGTAGTTAGTAAGGGAGTTAACTTTGTATTGGCTGCTTCCTACATTTTTTGCTTGAAAATTGAATAAAATAGATCCAGTAACTAGAACTTGTAGTTAGTAAGGGAGTTAACTTTGTATTGGCTGCTTCCTACATTTTTTGCTTGAAAATTGAATAAAATAGATCCAGTAACTAGAACTTGTAGTTAGTAAGGGAGTTAACTTTGTATTGGCTGCTTCCTACATTTTTTGCTTGAAAATTGAATAAAATAGATCCAGTAACTAGAACTTGTAGTTAGTAAGGGAGTTAACTTTGTATTGGCTGCTTCCTACATTTTTTGCTTGAAAATTGAATAAAATAGATCCAGTAACTAGAACTTGTAGTTAGTAAGGGAGTTAACTTTGTATTGGCTGCTTCCTACATTTTTTGCTTGAAAATTGAATAAAATAGATCCAGTAACTAGAACTTGTAGTTAGTAAGGGAGTTAACTTTGTATTGGCTGCTTCCTACATTTTTTGCTTGAAAATTGAATAAAATAGATCCAGTAACTAGAACTTGTAGTTAGTAAGGGAGTTAACTTTGTATTGGCTGCTTCCTACATTTTTTGCTTGAAAATTGAATAAAATAGATCCAGTAACTAGAACTTGTAGTTAGTAAGGGAGTTAACTTTGTATTGGCTGCTTCCTACATTATTTGCTTGAAAATTGAATAAAATAGATCCAGTAACTAGAACTTGTAGTTAGTAAGGGAGTTAACTTTGTATTGGCTGCTTCCTACATTTTTTGCTTGAAAATTGAATAAAATAGATCCAGTAACTAGAACTTGTAGTTAGTAAGGGAGTTAACTTTGTATTGGCTGCTTCCTACATTTTTTGCTTGAAAATTGAATAAAATAGATCCAGTAACTAGAACTTGTAGTTAGTAAGGGAGTTAACTTTGTATTGGCTGCTTCCTACATTTTTTGCTTGAAAATTGAATAAAATAGATCCAGTAACTAGAACTTGTAGTTAGTAAGGGAGTTAACTTTGTATTGGCTGCTTCCTACATTATTTGCTTGAAAATTGAATAAAATAGATCCAGTAACTAGAACTTGTAGTTAGTAAGGGAGTTAACTTTGTATTGGCTGCTTCCTACATTATTTGCTTGAAAATTGAATAAAATTGATCCAGTAACTAGAACTTGTAGTTAGTAAGGGAGTTAACTTTGTATTGGCTGCTTCCTACGTTTTTTGCTTGAAAATTGAATAAAATAGATCCAGTAACTAGAACTTGTAGTTAGTAAGGGAGTTAACTTTGTATTGGCTGCTTCCTACATTATTTGCTTGAAAATTGAATAAAATAGATCCAGTAACTAGAACTTGTAGTTAGTAAGGGAGTTAACTTTGAATTGGCTGCTTCCTACATTATTTGCTTGAAAATTGAATAAAATAGATCCAGTAACTAGAACTTGTAGTTAGTAAGGGAGTTAACTTTGTATTGGCTGCTTCCTACATTTTTTGCTTAAAAATTGAATAAAATAGATCCAGTAACTAGAACTTGTAGTTAGTAAGGGAGTTAACTTTGTATTGGCTGCTTCCTACATTTTTTGCTTGAAAATTGAATAAAATAGATCCAGTAACTAGAACTTGTAGTTAGTAAGGGAGTTAACTTTGTATTGGCTGCTTCCTACATTTTTTGCTTGAAAATTGAATAAAATAGATCCAGTAACTAGAACTTGTAGTTAGTAAGGGAGTTAACTTTGTATTGGCTGCTTCCTACATTTTTTGCTTGAAAATTGAATAAAATAGATCCAGTAACTAGAACTTGTAGTTAGTAAGGGAGTTAACTTTGTATTGGCTGCTTCCTACATCTTTTGCTTGAAAATTGAATAAAATAGATCCAGTAACTAGAACTTGTAGTTAGTAAGGGAGTTAACTTTGTATTGGCTGCTTCCTACATCTTTTGCTTGAAAATTGAATAAAATAGATCCAGTAACTAGAACTTGTAGTTAGTAAGGGAGTTAACTTTGTATTGGCTGCTTCCTACATTTTTTGCTTGAAAATTGAATAAAATAGATCCAGTAACTAGAACTTGTAGTTAGTAAGGGAGTTAACTTTGTATTGGCTGCTTCCTAAATTTTTTGCTTGAAAATTGAATAAAATAGATCCAGTAACTAGAACTTGTAGTTAGTAAGGGAGTTAACTTTGTATTGGCTGCTTCCTAAATTTTTTGCTTGAAAATTGAATAAAATAGATCCAGTAACTAGAACTTGTAGTTAGTAAGGGAGTTAACATTGTATTGGCTGCTTCCTACATTTTTTGCTTGAAAATTGAATAAAATAGATCCAGTAACTAGAACTTGTAGTTAGTAAGGGAGTTAACTTTGTATTGGCTGCTTCCTACATTTTTTGCTTGAAAATTGAATAAAATAGATCCAGTAACTAGAACTTGTAGTTACTAAGGGAGTTAACTTTGTATTGGCTGCTTCCTACATTTTTTGCTTGAAAATTGAATAAAATAGATCCAGTAACTAGAACTTGTAGTTAGTAAGGGAGTTAACTTTGTATTGGCTGCTTCCTACATTTTTTGCTTGAAAATTGAATAAAATAGATCCAGTAACTAGAACTTGTAGTTAGTAAGGGAGTTAACTTTGTATTGGCTGCTTCCTACATTATTTGCTTGAAAATTGAATAAAATAGATCCAGTAACTAGAACTTGTAGTTAGTAAGGGAGTTAACTTTGTATTGGCTGCTTCCTACATTTTTTGCTTGAAAATTGAATAAAATAGATCCAGTAACTAGAACTTGTAGTTAGTAAGGGAGTTAACTTTGTATTGGCTGCTTCCTACATTATTTGCTTGAAAATTGAATAAAATAGATCCAGTAACTAGAACTTGTAGTTAGTAAGGGAGTTAACTTTGTATTGGCTGCTTCCTACATTTTTGCTTGAAAATTGAATAAAATAGATCCAGTAACTAGAACTTGTAGTTAGTAAGGGAGTTAACTTTGTATTGGCTGCTTCCTACATTTTTTGCTTGAAAATTGAATAAAATAGATCCAGTAACTAGAACTTGTAGTTAGTAAGGGAGTTAACTTTGTATTGGCTGCTTCCTACATTTTTTGCTTGAAAATTGAATAAAATAGATCCAGTAACTAGAACTTGTAGTTAGTAAGGGAGTTAACTTTGTATTGGCTGCTTCCTACATTATTTGCTTGAAAATTGAATAAAATAGATCCAGTAACTAGAACTTGTAGTTAGTAAGGGAGTTAACTTTGTATTGGCTGCTTCCTACATTATTTGCTTGAAAATTGAATAAAATAGATCCAGTAACTAGAACTTGTAGTTAGTAAGGGAGTTAACTTTGTATTGGCTGCTTCCTACATTTTTTGCTTGAAAATTGAATAAAATTGATCCAGTAACTAGAACTTGTAGTTAGTAAGGGAGTTAACTTTGTATTGGCTGCTTCCTACATTTTTTGCTTGAAAATTGAATAAAATAGATCCAGTAACTAGAACTTGTAGTTAGTAAGGGAGTTAACTTTGTATTGGCTGCTTCCTACATATTTTGCTTGAAAATTGAATAAAATAGATCCAGTAACTAGAACTTGTAGTTAGTAAGGGAGTTAACTTTGTATTGGCTGCTTCCTACATTTTTTGCTTGAAAATTGAATAAAATAGATCCAGTAACTAGAACTTGTAGTTAGTAAGGGAGTTAACTTTGTATTGGCTGCTTCCTACATTTTTTGCTTGAAAATTGAATAAAATAGATCCAGTAACTAGAACTTGTAGTTAGTAAGGGAGTTAACATTGTATTGGCTGCTTCCTACATTTTTTGCTTGAAAATTGAATAAAATAGATCCGGTAACTAGAACTTGTAGTTAGTAAGGGAGTTAACTTTGTATTGGCTGCTTCCTACATTTTTTGCTTGAAAATTGAATAAAATAGATCCAGTAACTAGAACTTGTAGTTAGTAAGGGAGTTAACTTTGTATTGGCTGCTTCCTACATTTTTTGCTTGAAAATTGAATAAAATAGATCCAGTAACTAGAACTTGTAGTTAGTAAGGGAGTTAACTTTGTATTGGCTGCTTCCTACATTATTTGCTTGAAAATTGAATAAAATAGATCCAGTAACTAGAACTTGTAGTTAGTAAGGGAGTTAACTTTGTATTGGCTGCTTCCTACATTTTTTGCTTGAAAATTGAATAAAATAGATCCAGTAACTAGAACTTGTAGTTAGTAAGGGAGTTAACATTGTATTGGCTGCTTCCTACATTTTTTGCTTGAAAATTGAATAAAATAGATCCGGTAACTAGAACTTGTAGTTAGTAAGGGAGTTAACTTTGTATTGGCTGCTTCCTACATTTTTTGCTTGAAAATTGAATAAAATAGATCCAGTAACTAGAACTTGTAGTTAGTAAGGGAGTTAACTTTGTATTGGCTGCTTCCTACATTTTTTGCTTGAAAATTGAATAAAATAGATCCAGTAACTAGAACTTGTAGTTAGTAAGGGAGTTAACTTTGTATTGGCTGCTTCCTACATTTTTTGCTTGAAAATTGAATAAAATAGATCCAGTAACTAGAACTTGTAGTTAGTAAGGGAGTTAACTTTGTATTGGCTGCTTCCTACATTATTTGCTTGAAAATTGAATAAAATAGATCCAGTAACTAGAACTTGTAGTTAGTAAGGGAGTTAACTTTGTATTGGCTGCTTCCTACATTTTTTGCTTGAAAATTGAATAAAATAGATCCAGTAACTAGAACTTGTAGTTAGTAAGGGAGTTAACTTTGTATTGGCTGCTTCCTACATTTTTTGCTTGAAAATTGAATAAAATAGATCCAGTAACTAGAACTTGTAGTTAGTAAGGGAGTTAACTTTGTATTGGCTGCTTCCTACATTATTTGCTTGAAAATTGAATAAAATAGATCCAGTAACTAGAACTTGTAGTTAGTAAGGGAGTTAACTTTGTATTGGCTGCTTCCTACATTTTTTGCTTGAAAATTGAATAAAATAGATCCAGTAACTAGAACTTGTAGTTAGTAAGGGAGTTAACTTTGTATTGGCTGCTTCCTACATTTTTTGCTTGAAAATTGAATAAAATAGATCCAGTAACTAGAACTTGTAGTTAGTAAGGGAGTTAACTTTGTATTGGCTGCTTCCTACATTTTTTGCTTGAAAATTGAATAAAATAGGTCCAGTAACTAGAACTTGTAGTTAGTAAGGGAGTTAACTTTGTATTGGCTGCTTCCTACATTTTTTGCTTGAAAATTGAATAAAATAGATCCAGTAACTAGAACTTGTAGTTAGTAAGGGAGTTAACTTTGTATTGGCTGCTTCCTACATTTTTTGCTTGAAAATTGAATAAAATAGATCCAGTAACTAGAACTTGTAGTTAGTAAGGGAGTTAACTTTGTATTGGCTGCTTCCTACATTTTTTGCTTGAAAATTGAATAAAATAGATCCAGTAACTAGAACTTGTAGTTAGTAAGGGAGTTAACTTTGTATTGGCTGCTTCCTACATTTTTTGCTTGAAAATTGAATAAAATAGATCCAGTAACTAGAACTTGTAGTTAGTAAGGGAGTTAACTTTGTATTGGCTGCTTCCTACATTATTTGCTTGAAAATTGAATAAAATAGATCCAGTAACTAGAACTTGTAGTTAGTAAGGGAGTTAACTTTGTATTGGCTGCTTCCTACATTTTTTGCTTGAAAATTGAATAAAATAGATCCAGTAACTAGAACTTGTAGTTAGTAAGGGAGTTAACTTTGTATTGGCTGCTTCCTACATTTTTTGCTTGAAAATTGAATAAAATAGATCCAGTAACTAGAACTTGTAGTTAGTAAGGGAGCTAACTTTGTTACGTTTTGCACTAAACTCATAAAATTTATTTAAACTACAATAACAAAAAAAGTTTAACTTGAATTAAATTTAGAGGACAGGTCCTTAAAAAATATTTAATTCATAAATACAATAAAATAACAACCACATTATGAATTATTTAGAATTGTAGGATAATTGTAATATTGTTAGAGTATAAAATTGAGCTTCAGTCCGTATGTGTATTGTTATACTTAAAGACAGCTAAAAGAAATATGATAAGTGTTGATGAGCTTATTATCCTGTTCTATAGTCTATATTTCAGATAATTTTTATATATTTGCAATACACTCTATTGACAATGAGAGCTTGTGTATGACTGATAACGTCTTAAGATGTAAAACAAAACTGACATTTATATCAAATTAATATGGACATAAACATACAACAAAATTCAACACTACTATCACTCGACATAACAAACATGTACACCAACATACCCGTATCCTAAACCCTCAACACCCTAAAGATACAATTAATACAGAAGAACACGCCAATAATCAACGTCACCGAAATCCTAATCATCATCCAAACCAAATTATTTCACCCACAACTCAAAATTCTATTCACAAACCGAATACCTACCCACGGGAAGTCCTATCAGCAGTGTCCTAAGTGAAATTTTCCTACAACACATAGAAAACACCAAGATACTCGCAAACAATACACACGCACACAAAATCATTTACTGGCACAGATACGTCGATGAGATCATAACACTATACAGAGGCAACACCCAACAATGCGAAAAACTCCTCACCTACACTAATAAAATACACCCAAAACATCCAGTTTTCCTCAGAGATTGAAACCAACCGATCGTTATACTTCATCATCCCCACCATAACAAAAATCCAAATACAAAAACACAGCTTCAACATTTAAAGGAAACCAACAACGACAGACACAGTTATTCACATCACCTCAAACCACCCTATCCAACACAAACATTCAGCCTTCAGATCCACGCTCCATAGACTTAAAGAAGTTCCAATGACTATAGCAAACGTAAAGACAGAACGAGACATAATTAAATATTTAGCATACACAAATGGATACAACACTACAATAATAGACACACTATGGCACAATGTACAGAAAATCACTAAAGTTACCTCTACCGAGAGGGAACACTACAACACACATGTTTTTGATGCTATCGAAAACCTGCCCTTAAAACGTCACCGCTTAATCTAACAACTCCAAGCAGAAGACACTGATGAAGGTCGCCACGGAGCGATTGAAAACGTTTTGTCTCAGTAAGTTTTTATTCATTTACAAAATATAAAGTTCGGATATCATAAACTAATGTCAAAGTGATTAATAAGTTTCACCGAACGTAATGGACTACAAAATGTAAGAGTTTCTATGAGAAATTTAGCTAGACATTTATTCTGATTTCATTTGTTTATTCTTCTACACAATTTATTTGAGTTTTGTTTTTGGTCAATGCGTTGTTCAAAGTTGCTATCCAAGCAAATCGATAATTTAGTCGTCTATTCAAAGTGTACAATCCAACGATTGCAAATAAAATTTAGTTATATTATTTTAGAATTTGTAGAATTTTGTGTTATATTCTACTGGTTAGAACGTTTAACTTAATAGTAAATTACATTAAATTTTGTGTGAAAAATTTAAAAAAATATAAGCTGTGATTATAGATTTAAGAAATTATAAATCAAATAAAATTAATTAGTCTTATATCATACTGTACTTAAACTTAGTTTCTCCTCCTCCAAACCATTGGAGAAAATGCGTAGGTGAAATTACTGTGCCTTCTGTTTATATACCATTCAAAAGGGCCATAAATTCTCAAATATTGCTCAAACTAAAACTGGTGCCAATGAGAAAAGCAAGTATTACCACAGTTATCATCAGGAAACGTTCAGAAAATGTTGGTTACTGAAACTGTAAAAGGATATTATTTATAACAACAATTGAAATTATGATAAAAAACTAATTAAGTGCTGTGTTGTTGCTAAATATTAATAAATTTCTGTCATCATTAAAAATTAAGTAGGCTTGATAATGGCAATAAAACATTTGGAATGAAAGGAACAGACAGATTGTCAAACCGGACATTGATACACCATAGAAATAAAATAGGTTGGTTAGAACTCAATAATGTCACTCAATAAGTGTTCAAAATAAAGAAAACTGTATGAAAATTAATAGAAAGGCCAAAGACAACTGTATAGAGATTATAATAAAGGTAAAATTATCTATAATATCAATATCATAACACCGCAGAGAATAAAGATTGTAACCGAGTAAAATTGAAGGAATGGATAAATGTAAATACTTCAGTGAACTGATATTACCAGGGTTATCATTAAACAATGGAGCGGTTCCAGTAATTCGTAGGAAGATTGAAGGGAAATTTCTAGATGTTGTATTGGTGTCTCTGAAAACGTTCATCAATTTCTTTTCCAACAAC
>JBAIZL010000009.1:60055762-60203262 GCA_036971475.1 Prosapia bicincta | reverse complement strand
GTCAATATTTTTTCCTCAATATACTAAACGTATATTGTATATAAATGGTGTTGGAACAAACACTCCTAATTATTACTCCGCACTGAATGTGTTCTATACATTGTGTTTCTGTTCACTAAACGGTTTAACAATATTGTGAAAATATACATTGGTTTTTATCATATTCTATTTGCCCTAGAGGTAAGAAAGCACAGAACATTTTAACTATAGTATAAGCATGTGGTTAATTAAGACAATTTTAAATTAAATTCTAGTTTAAGATTACTGTTATTAGTTGTTTCATCTGCTTTAAATTGTGTTTCTGTTCATTAAACAGTTTTAAGGTTATTTTCGTCATTTTATAATTACAGTTAATATAGATATGTATATAATATGTATAAATCACAATATTAAGTGCCAAAATAGAAAGCAAACGTCCTTGTAATTATCCATTTTCCTCTCTATGGTGTTGGACTATTATTTTTGTTTTTTCTATTTATTCTCTTTCTGTTTTTCTAATTTATAAAGCTGATAGTGATCTATAATTACTCCTCCTACCCACCTCTTGTGTTACTTCATTATTCGGAAAGAATATTTGTCTTATAATTTCGTTTCCACCTTTAAGTAACAGATTTCTAGCAAAGGGAAACTCAACTCAGTCACAAAGTGCTGGATTTCAAACATGAAGGCATTCATTTCGGATCCAACCGAAACATCAGCCTTTCTAATTTTTAAAAAATGAATAAATATTTGAAAAACTTTATCAACATCAATTATCATTCACTACAGGTTGAAAAAAATGGATTTGAACTTGATTGGGTGAATAAAAACGTATTTTATTAACGACTGAAAATTTGTACAAGATATACAAAGTGTGAGCTAATAGAAGAAATTGAAGAAATGGCCATTCAAAAGATCAAGCATATTGTTTGACTGAAAAAAATACTGCAAATTAAAAGCTAATAACATTTTAAATTAAAGTTCTTTATTTTTTATTACTTATTTAAAAAAAATGTTCAACAGTTTTCAATTTTTAAAAATAAAACCACTTTTGATATTATTGTTTATGCGTGTTATTTCTTCACACTTTCAAATAACATAATAATACATTGCCAGAATTTTTAGTGGATATAGTTTTTATCTTTATTTAATATTTTGATTGGATTATCCATGTTGCCAGTATCATGTCCTTGGAATTAATTTTATTATAAAATTAATAGTAAAAAGTGGTTTTTAAAGTTGATTTAGCTAATTCTTGTTTATTTGCCTTAAGGACCTAAATAACTTAGATTAGCTTTATTATTCTAGTCTACTCTCTTTGTAATTATTTTTATTCTATTTTGTTTGTACATGTCTTATCAGTCTATCTGTATAAAGGTTTCAATATGTATTTTATGCTTTTTGATCAAATACATTTCTAAAACTGTCTCATATATTCCTAAGAATAGAACGCCCCTGACCCTGGCAGATAACAAGTTAACGTAGGTAAGCTACATGCCCCATCACTTCGTGCTCCAAATACCAGGGGCTTATTATGTTTCATTAAATCTCCCTCTTTGTGTAATTTCCTACACTTTGGTAGAGACCCCCTCACTATATCGGTAGATGGATCTACTTCAGGTATAATCCTGAGCACGTAAGCCATAATCCTTCTCCATCTCCACACTTGGGTGTTTTATACCCCTAAAAATATACAAGACAAATGCTTGCGTCTCGCCAAATAATTAACATGTAATTATTTCTAAATCTAACTTCTGTGCACAGTCTAAAAGACAATTTAATATAAATTTAATAATTAATAATAGTAATGTAAAACGAGAAATTAATGTAAAATTGTCCTAATTTTCCTTTGCTGACCTGAGTAGGAATTGAATTTTAAATCATTTTTTTACTATTATTTAAAATTTAGTAAATTTTCATTAAATCCTTTTAACAGATATTAGTATGTCACATTTGTCCACAGTTAAAATATCAAAAAAGACATTTTTAAATAATATAATGTAATAGAGTGTAGTCCCACAAATTATTTATAAAATTACTTGAGATATTTGTATAATATATTAATTTTCTCTTGAGTTTCTGTATCTCAAACTATGTCGGCTATGACTTAATTTAACAGCTGAAAGTAAGCAACAGGTATATAGCAACATGTGAAAACTTCTGCCCCACTCCACAGAGTATTGCCTTCGAACCAACTGCACAAAGCGATTTTTCCTAAAGTGATTCTACTATACCACTGATCTGAATACTTATCAATATTCGGCAAAAAACGACTACTAACTTATACTTTTCAGCAGACACGTTTCTTCCTAAATCAGTGTATTGTTCAATGCTGTGGATCACGAACAAGACTTCCTTTGAACTATGCATGTATTGCCCATGACTCACAGCATTGAACAATGCACTGATCTAATGCAAAACGAGTCTTCTGAAAAATATTCATAAGTACTAGTTTTTTGCTAAGTGATATCAATAAGTATATATTGAAAAACCTCAAGATGTGAAGCACATAGTTTCAAATATTTCTGCTTGCTTTGTGCCCAGTGAATCGTTTGCAACCCCTGATATGTTATGGGGTGTATAATTCAACAACTAATATAGTCGTATAAATTTTCAATGTAAAGCATCTATAAATTTAGCAGATATCCCCAAACACTATCAATGCAACGAATGCTGCTGCATGTTAATGCTTTTAACCGACATGCTTAAAAATCTGGCGAGAGTGTGGTACAGAATAAAAAATGCTTCAACATGGTTTACGCCAGTTACTGCAAAGAGGAGCCAACAACCAAGTCAAAATGGCGTCCCTAACTTTAGTCAATGTGGAGAATAATAAACGAGCTAAAACCACAACGCACACTAACATTGTGACCAACGGAATGTAGTTTTTAATGTTAGTCGCAAATAACAGGTTTGAAATAATTCAGTCTCGATTTGTCTCCACAAAATGATTTTTAAAACTCCATTTTAGAGATAGAATAAGGTGACAGTTAGGCATGTATAATACAAATTTACTAATTATTATTAGAGTTGGATATAATAGAGGAGGGAGGGAGACTGGTGTTACTTGAGGGTATCTCTAGTTCTGACATCTTCTTATCATAGAGCATCCAACAACTATTTTATTATTATTTACGTTTAGTAAATGTCGAGATAAGTCAACTAGTAGACATGCATTTAATTTTATTTCTAAAAAATTAGTTTACAAAAAATTAGATGTATATAAATGTTTATATATATATATATATATATATATATATAATTTTGAATTTTAAATTAATGTTTATAATTTTATTATTTTTCAGGGAAATGTATTGGATAACAGTAATTTTATATGCAGGGATTGTCACTGCAACCTGTCCGACCAAAGAAGATGAAGCAAGGCAATACTTGGAGCATCTTGATAAAGTCGTGTGTCAAAGAATATACAACAAAGAACGAGCAAGGTTTAATTATGCAACAAACAATACTGAAGAGAA
The DNA here is from genome assembly GCA_036971475.1 of Prosapia bicincta. Classification (NCBI taxonomy): domain Eukaryota; kingdom Metazoa; phylum Arthropoda; class Insecta; order Hemiptera; family Cercopidae; genus Prosapia; species Prosapia bicincta. The sequence continues at coordinate 60,199,804 of JBAIZL010000009.1, read as the reverse complement.
CTTACAAAAACTGGTTAGTTTAAAGTAGGGAACTTTAAAAAATGAAAATGATTAAAGTGTGAGAATATAAGAACTATTTATGTTTCAGTAAGTAATTTATTAAATGTTATTCAGTAATTTGTGTCAAGATAATTCCATTTAAATTACAAGAAAGTCAATTATTTACTATTTCTTTACTTTAAAATCAATTTTGTATAAGATAATGTTTCTAGAATACTATATTTAGTAGAACTTGCAGTTCTTGTGTTGTACATCTTGAGGCTCTTTTTATATTATACTACATTTGGTATCAATTGGCAAATAAACCACTACTTACTGATACTTTTCAGCAGACGCGTTTCGCACTAAATCAGTGCATTTTTTAATACTGTTAGTCAAGGATAAGACTGTTGCTTAGGAGTGTTGTATTGGTGTCAGTCTGTGATTTATTGGTGTTGTGGTGTGTTATTGTTCATAGAGTAGTTAATTATATGTTCAAATATAGTATTTGATTGTGAGTGTTTTGTCGCTTAGAATGTGTTGTGGATGGTTTTTGTGGTATTTGTATATATCGTAGTTTTCTGTTGTGTTTAGGTTGTTGCTATTTTTGAAGTGAAGGATTTTTAGATTGGTGTCTATAATGGTGTATGTGAGTAGTGTGTTCTGCATGTGTATGGCGAAGTTTGATTTGGGTTGTTCGTTTTTTATATCTTTTATGTGTTCCTTGTATTGTGTGGTAAAGTTTCTCCCTGTTTGATCTATGTAAAAACTGGGACAGTTGTTGCATGTGATCTTGTATACGCTTGCCCTGTCATGTTTATCCTGGTGTGTTTTTGAACTGTGTAGGTATTTTTTAATTGTGTTGGATGTTGTGAATGCTACTTTGTATTTAATTTTGCGGAACGAGGAAGGGGTTCAGCCACGATGAACTCCCTGCTCCCACTTACGTCGCTCTTACCTCGAATTCTAACCATCGCAATGTCTCTAGTTGAGAATTCTTGAATCAGCGTGGCTTCTAGACCTCTGACTATCACACATGCTCTGTGTCCCTCATGTTCCCCACTTGCGTAGGTGCGCCCAGCTGCAGTCAGACCTCTTATACGGTTTCTGACCAGCCACGGTTCTAGCACTGATAATGTGTGCCTCACATTTAAGCACCTGGTTTGGACCACCGAGACGCTTTTACTGTGGTGCAAGTTAATTTGCAGGATCATTGCTTGAGGGTCAGCCATATCCAACTGGCCCCTACGCCTTCTCCTGATTCTGTCTCGCCCTTCTCTTCCGGGCACTTAGAGGTCCACTTAAAAGTGACCTCTGAAGTCCCCAGGAAAGCTTTCCCATCTCTTGCCTTGAGTTGTCTGGCCGATTCCTCATCCAATCCTAGGCAGAGGAGGCTTGCAGGTCACAGCTCAATGCACTGTAGGATCTTCCACTTCGAAATGTCAATTTCTGGGTTATGCATCCCCATGAGCTTGACCAACTGAGTGGCCTCCCTTTTTGGTCGTGGTACGAGCATCGTCACTTTCACCCTTTTGATCAGTTCATCAGACAGGACTAGCCTTGCCTGAGTCCCGTCCTCAACAGGTATAGACCGCTTGGCCTCCGACTCTGGAGTAGGATTAGAAGTAATCCTTTCCTTCCTTTTCCTCTCTTTCTCTTGTCGTACTAAAGTCCTACCAGATCCACTGGCTTCCGGGACGACAGGGCGGGTTCTAGCTCCAGCATCCATCAAACCCTTCCGCTGCCTGGACCGGTGTTTCCTCAAAGGGGGTGGCGGTGGTTCTCTGCCCTCCGCCTTCTTTACTTCCTCATGGTAGGAAAGTCAGAGTGATTTCCTTCTTTGTGCCCCACTCATTCCTCCTGTTGCCTTCGCAACTGGTTTTCCATCTGTCTCTACGGGGGCCGAAACCACATTCATTGGGACAGATTTGTCGGTAGGTTCTAAGCCCTGACAAGTTAAATTTATTTATTTTTGTTTCTGCCATGTGTGTTCTCACGAGCAGCTAGGGAAATAAAGGTCCGCCGCCGCAGAGCCCCACTTACGGCCGTAAGGCGACCTAAGTACTCAGGGGTGGTGCCAGGTGCCCCTGAGGCTCCGTTAAAGAACCTCCTTACCCTGAGGGCCACGAATCTACATCGCATCGCATAACACTTCAGACCGGGGGTGTATGTGCCCATCAAGACCACCAATCTGGATGGGGGGTGCTTCTTGGTTGCCGCCTGCAGGGGAAGGACAGATAAATACCCTCCAAGTGCTAGAACTGGCCCCCTTTTTTTTGAGCCGCCTTCATGTACTCACACATTTGCCTGGACTTTCCGTTTATAGGGAGCCACATACGTACAGCTCCGCTTCACCCGACCCCCACGCCCGGATTAAGCCTCTCCACCACGTCAAGGTCATGCAGCCCATAGGAGAGGAAGTATAGACTAAGAGATAGCCTCATTCACGAGGTCTCAACTTTTGTATTATACATAGTCCCACAGCAGGTCCGATGAAATTAAATTGGAAAATTGTGTTCATCCGCGATAGATGTTTGTAAAGATTTGGTAAGATGGCTGTCTGAAGTGTCAGTGGAAGACGAGGACGCTTAAGTTAAAATAAATAGATTTGTAGAAATATAAAAATGAAATTAGCTTAAGAAAAATGAAACATATAATAATTCAAGCTAACAACAACATCGACCATCTATAAATACAACTTGAATAAAAATTCCAGAGAATGAGACCAAACAACCATTATTTTGTCTATCAGGGTGTTTGTGTCCTTTTATATAGGCTATGTATTTTGTAATGTTGAGTTCATTATTTTGTCTTCATTGTTCGTGGGTATCTGTAAATCATGGAGTGGAATGCAGTATGTTTGTGTTGTATGAGGTTATTGGAAGTATTGTATATAACTCTGTCGGGGGGGGGGGGGCTCTCTGTATATTTGAATGTGTGTTTTTTCATGTTTTATTATCGCGAGATCTACGAAGCTGATTTTGTTACGTTATTCTGTTTGCAGTGTGAAGTTTATATTGTTGTATAATTTGTTCATGTATTTGGGGAAGGTGTTTTATCTGTCTTATGTTGCCTTTGTATGGGATTAAAATGTCATCTACGTGTCTGTACTAGTATATTATTGTATAGACGTATTTGTTGTTAATGACATATTTTTGTTCGAGGTTGTTCTGTTAGTGTTATTATTTCTATGGTTGTGTTGCTCTTTATTACCTTTTGTTTAAGTAGTTTATTGTTTCTTTTATTGGTATGTTGGTGTATAAATTAGTTATTTCAAATGAAGTTAGTGTGGAATCCAAGCCAGGTTGTCTCTCAAAGGATCCATGACCTCGAAAGCAGCCTACCAGGCTTATATGTGGTTAGTTGGTTTTTTATATAAATTCAGTAGTTTGTTCGCCTGAGAGATCTATCTTTCGGGTTACAGGTGTTGTAATAAAATACGACCTTGGGAGAAAGATCATTACTTTCTTACGTACTAGGTGAGTGGTAGCATCAGGGATTGAAAGAAAGTGAATGAGTACCCATAAAATAATAATAGACAACCCAAATCAAACTTCACCTTACACATACAGAACACACTACACAATTTCAACAATGTAGACACTAATCCTTTACTATATCGAAAAAAGCAACAAACTAAACACAACAAAAAACTACGAGGTATACAATTACCACAAAAAACCATTCACAACACATTCTAAACGACAAATTCTCTATGAACAATAAATATATCACAGAACACCAATACATCACAGACTCACACCAATTCAACACACCTAAGCAACAGTCTTGTCCTTGACTCACAGTATTGAACGTTACACTGACCTAGTGCGAAACGTGAGTGCTGAAAAGTCCAGTAAGTAGTGACTTTTTTGCCAAATGATATCAAAAGTAGTGAACTTTTAGTAGATTATTGTTATTTTGTTACTTTTTCGTTGTTACAGGATGAAGAAACTGGTAAGCCGGATTTAGACCCATCAGAATATAAATCTTTTGATTGGAAATCATTCAACAATTCCTACCTATTACGTCAAGCTAAATATTATGGGTTATTGAAGAAACAAGTTGATCCTAAAGTTATAGAAAAGGTATGTATTTTAAAGTTATTTTCATGAACTATTTCGTTTGAAAATATTTTTTTATAAAAACTTGCAATTGTTTCAGCGTTGTACATCTTAAGGTTTTTGAGTAAGATTTATCTATCAATTTTCTTAACATGAAACCACTACTTACTGATATTTACCAGTATACCCTTTTTTCTCTTGGTCGTTGAAGAGTAAGATTTGTTTTTGCAAAATACAGTAATACCCCGTACTTACGCGATAGTTGCGACCGAGTAAAAACCGTGTAAGTCGCGGTATAATTTTACATAGAATCACATAGGAATAATTTTTAATTGGGATCAAAGATTAAATAAACTAATGATTTAAAAGAAAAATGTGTTTGTATTTAAATCTTAAATACATAATAACAAAAAATTATATTGTATGCATATATATTGCAAAAAAATAAGTAAAACGAAATTATTTTGACATAGAAGGCTTCATAAAATCTAGTAATTTCGTTTGGAGAGTTGAAATTTTTCTTCTCACGCAGAATTTATTCGTAATTCTCTAATTTTTTTGTTTTGTGGCAGAAATACGCCATCGTTGGAGTTTATAAACTGGCCATGTTATAAACTTTGCATGCATATTATGTTTATTTTTCCATAATTTGTAAGCCTCGCTCAATTAAATTAAGGCATTTTGTCAAGTTTTTAACCGTAATTTCATCTTCTACGTAAACTGAGTCTAAAGAATCTGGGTTTTTAAGGTCTTGCTCTTGCTCACGCATTTCTATGACCTCATCAATTAATTGTCACCTCCTGGTTGTGTAAATCCAGCAATTCTTGAACGTCATCGTTAACCACTTTCAAAGATAACTGTCTGGCAAAACCGACAACTTCTTCAATCACGTCAGTAACTTCATAAGACTCTGGTATTGATTGCGCTTGTGTTTCAGTGTTTCAAAAAAAGACACACTAATTTTCCAGACGCACTTTGCTGGGAATAGCGGCTAGACATGATTACAATATACTAAGACAAGTAGTTTTTCGGAATGTACCTGACTGTAAGACTTATAAACATAAAGTATTAGGTCCGAAACTAATATTTTAACCGCAATAATTAAAATTTTAACGTCGAAAACAATTTTAAAAAAAATGCCCTACAACCAGATTATGCAGAGATCCGAAATTAAGAGGTCCGAAATATCGAGGTACTACTATAGATAATTATCAAGGAGCACAGGACCTAGTAAAACAGCCCAAAGGTGTTACTCGAGTGAAAATGTTGTTTTGAACTTTTGTGATTCTATGTATATCACAAAGTATGCTTTTAATTTTATTGTGAATTAGGCTTGGAATGAGATGCACTGGTATGGTAAGGGCTAACTGTATTTTTGTTGGGCTGTGGTAAGACGATATTTTTAAAGTGTCGGCGAAAAAAACAAAACTGTGTTAAAGACCACAACATATAAATGGAAAACATTTCCTCAAATGAGCACAGTGTACAACTCGTCAAATAATCTAGAACGCTACTTCCTCGCTCAGACAAAGGTTGTAAAAATACCCCAACACAACACAAACAAGGGAGGAGCAGATCAAATGAGCACAGTGTACAACTCGTCAAATAATCTAGAACGCTACTTCCTCGCTCAGACAAAGGTTGTAAAAATACCTCAACACAACACAAACAAGGGAGGAGCAGATCAAATGAGCACAGTGTACAACTCGTCAAATAATCTAGAACGCTACTTCCTCGCTCAGATAAAGGTTGTAAAAATACCCCAACACAATACAAACAAGGGAGGAGCAGATCAAATGAGCACAGTGTACAACTCGTCAAATAATCTAGAACGCTACTTCCTCGCTCAGATAAAGGTTGTAAAAATACCCCAACACAACACAAACAAGGGAGGAGCAGATCAAATGAGCACAGTGTACAACTCGTCAAATAATCTAGAACGCTACTACCTCGCTCAGATAAAGGTTGTAAAAATACCCCAACACAACACAAACAAGGAAGGAGCAGATCAAATGAGCACAGTGCACAACTCGTCAAATAATCTAGAACGCTACTTCCTCGCTCAGACAAAGGTTGTAAAAATACCCCAACACAACACAAACAAGGGAGGAGCAGATCAAATGAGCACAGTGTACAACTCGTCAAATAATCTAGAACGCTACTTCCTCGCTCAGACAAAGGTTGTAAAAATACCTCAACACAACACAAACAAGGGAGGAGCAGATCAAATGAGCACAGTGTACAACTCGTCAAATAATCTAGAACGCTACTTCCTCGCTCAGATAAAGGTTGTAAAAATACCCCAACACAATACAAACAAGGGAGGAGCAGATCAAATGAGCACAGTGTACAACTCGTCAAATAATCTAGAACGCTACTTCCTCGCTCAGATAAAGGTTGTAAAAATACCCCAACACAACACAAACAAGGGAGGAGCAGATCAAATGAGCACAGTGTACAACTCGTCAAATAATCTAGAACGCTACTACCTCGCTCAGATAAAGGTTGTAAAAATACCCCAACACAACACAAACAAGGAAGGAGCAGATCAAATGAGCACAGTGCACAACTCGTCAAATAATCTAGAACGCTACTTCCTCGCTCAGACAAAGGTTGTAAAAATACCCCAACACAACACAAACAAGGGAGGAGCAGATCAAATGAGCACAGTGTACAACTCGTCAAATAATCTAGAACGCTACTTCCTCGCTCAGACAAAGGTTGTAAAAATACCCCAACACAACACAAACAAGGGAGGAGCAGATCAAATGAGCACAGTGTACAACTCGTCAAATAATCTAGAACGCTACTACCTCTCTCAGATAAAGGTTGTAAAAATACCCCAACACAACACAAACAAGGGAGGACCAGATTAAATGAGCACAGTGTACAACTCGTCAAATAATCTAGAACGCTACTACCTCGCTCAGATAAAGGTTGTAAAAATACCCCAACACAACACAAACAAGGGAGGAGCAGATCAAATGAGCACAGTGTACAACTCGTCAAATAATCTAGAACGCTACTACCTCGCTCAGATAAAGGTTGTAAAAATACCCCAACACAACACAAACAAGGGAGGAGCAGATCAAATGAGCACAGTGTACAACTCGTCATATAATCTAGAACGCTACTACCTCGCTCAGATAAAAGTTGTAAAAATACCCCAACACAACATAAACAAGGGAGGAGCAGATCAAATGAGCACAGTGTACAACTCGTCAAACAATCTAGAACGCTACTACCTCGCTCAGATAAAGGTTGTAAAAATACCCCAACACAACACAAACAAGGGAGGAGCAGATCAAATGAGCACAGTGTACAACTCGTCAAATAATCTAGAACGCTACTTCCTCGCTCAGACAAAGGTTGTAAAAATACCCCAACACAACACAAACAAGGGAGGAGCAGATCAAATGAGCACAGTGTACAACTCGTCAAATAATCTAGAACGCTACTACCTCGCTCAGATAAAGGTTGTAAAAATACCCCAACACAACACAAACAAGGGAGGAGCAGATCAAATGAGCACAGTGTACAAGTCGTCAAATAATCTAGAACGCTACTACCTCGCTCAGATAAAGGTTGTAAAAATACCCCAACACAACACAAACAAGGGAGGAGCAGATCAAATGAGCACAGTGTACAACTCGTCAAATAATCTAGAACGCTACTTCCTCGCTCAGACAAAGGTTGTAAAAATACCCCAACACAACACAAACAAGGGAGGAGCACATCAAATGAGCACAGTGTACAACTCGTCAAATAATCTAGAACGCTACTTCCTCGCTCAGACAAAGGTTGTAAAAATACCCCAACACAACACAAACAAGGGAGGAGCAGATCAAATGAGCACAGTGTACAACTCGTCAAATAATCTAGAACGCTACTTCCTCGTTCAGACAAAGGTTGTAAAAATACTCCAACACAACACAAACAAGGGAGGAGCAGATCAAATGAGCACAGTGTACAACTCGTCAAATAATCTAGAACGCTACTTCCTCGCTCAGATAAAGGTTGTAAAAATACCCCAACACAACACAAAGAAGGGAGGAGCAGATCAAATGAGCACAGTGTACAACTCGTCAAATAATCTAGAACGCTACTTCCTCGCTCAGACAAAGGTTGTTAAAATACTACAACACAACACAAACAAGGGAGGAGCAGATCAAATGAGCACAGTGTACAACTCGTCAAATAATCTAGAACGCTACTTCCTCGCTCAGACAAAGGTTGTAAAAATACCCCAACACAACACAAACAAGGGAGGAGCAGATCAAATGAGCACAGTGTACAACTCGTCAAATAATCTAGAACGCTACTTCCTCGCTCAGATAAAGGTTGTAAAAATACCCCAACACAACACAAACAAGGGAGGAGCAGATCAAATGAGCACAGTGCACAACTCGTCAAATAATCTAGAACGCTACTTCCTCGCTCAGATAAAGGTTGTAAAAATACCCCAACACAACACAAACAAGAAAGGAGCAGATCAAATGAGCACAGTGCACAACTCGTCAAATAATCTAGAACGCTACTTCCTCGCTCAGATAAAGGTTGTAAAAATACCCCAACACAACACAAACAAGGGAGGAGCAGATCAAATGAGCACAGTGCACAACTCGTCATATAATCTAGAACGCTACTTCCTCGCTCAGATAAAGGTTGTAAAAATACCCCAACACAACACAAACAAGGGAGGAGCAGATCAAATGAGCACAGTGCACAAGTCGTCAAATAATCTAGAACGCTACTTCCTCGCTGAGATAAAGGTTGTAAAAATACCCCAACACAACACAAACAAGGGAGGAGCAGATCAAATGGACATTACTTTATGTAATTATAGTATATATATCTACTTATTTTATCAACACAAGAAGCAAGAAATGGTATTGTAAATTTAACTCTGGCTTTTTGACGTTGTAATGGGTAGTAGTTGGATTTTATCTCAACACAAGGGTATGAAGCTCTGTGCTTTGTCATTTTAATGATTTATTGGAACTAGCTTTTTGAAAAGGTATGGAGCATTCCTCACAACATTCCACCTTATGCTCAGGTGAGTGATGCCATGCAGTAGAGATCGTTTAGACATCGTTTAGTTGAGAATCAATCCAATCAGAACTGCCACATCTGCAGAAATGAGACTTCGTATATGCAAGGAAAGGTTACCTTGTACTTGTACTCGATCTGTTCTCCCAGAATAAAACAAGGAGTAATGTGTTACAGGCTATATGACTCATTCCAAAATGTGTACGTTTAGTGATTTTGGCTTGTTTAGTTCTCAAGCAATCTAATCTGTAAGTGTAAATTTTTGATATATTGTATTATATTATACGTACTTTATAAGAATGTACTTACCTTTTCGATGTATTCATTGCTTCTTTACAACTATAAAGGAAAAATATAACCAACTTGTCTTTATTTATCATACATATTCCAAACTTATCCCAAAAGAAAATACTGTGGGAAACCAATTCTCAGATTTGCTCCTACGGCTTATGCCCAGTAGATCATTTACGAACCATGGCCTAATTTGTAAACAATTAAAAAAAAGTTTTTATTATTTTTGTGTACATTATTTAGCATAACTAAACCACTATCAACAGGAAAACCCATAAGAACAAAACCTTCCATCGGCACAAACTGTATAGAACTACTTCAGATGTAGTATACGAGTATTATACACCACAAACTGTATAGAACTACTACAGATGTAGTATACGAGTATTATACACCACAAACTGTATAGAACTACTACGGATGCAGTATACGAGTATTATACACCACAAACTGTATAGAACTACTACGGATGCAGTATACGAGTATTATACACCACAAACTGTATAGAACTACTACAGATGCAGTATACGAGTATTATACACCACAAACTGTATAGAACTACTACAGATGTAGTATACGAGTATTATACACCACAAACTGTATAGAACTACTACAGATGTAGTATACGAGTATTATACACCACAAACTGTATAGAACTACTACAGATGTAGTATACGAGTATTATACACCGCAAACTGTATAGAACTACTACAGATGTAGTATACGAGTATTATACACCACAAACTGTATAGAACTACTACAGATGTAGTATACGAGTATTATACACCACAAACTGTATAGAACTACTACAGATGTAGTATACGAGTATTATACACCACAAACTGTATAGAACTACTACAGATGTAGTATACGAGTATTATACACCACAAACTGTATAGAACTACTACAGATGTAGTATACGAGTATTATACACCACAAACTGTATAGAACTACTACAGATGTAGTATACGAGTATTATACACCACAAACTGTATAGAACTACTACAGATGTAGTATACGAGTATTATATACCACAAACTGTATAGAACTACTACAGATGCAGTATACGAGTATTATACACCACAAACTGTATAGAACTACTACAGATGCAGTATACGAGTATTATACACCACAAACTGTATAGAACTACTACAGATGCAGTATACGAGTATTATACACCACAAACTGTATAGAACTACTACAGATGCAGTATACGAGTATTATACACCACAAACTGTATAGAACTACTACAGATGCAGTATACGAGTATTATACACCACAAACTGTATAGAACTACTACAGATGTAGTATACGAGTATTATACACCACAAACTGTATAGAACTACTACAGATGTAGTATACGAGTATTATACACCACAAACTGTATAGAACTACTACAGATGTAGTATACGAGTATTATACACCACAAACTGTATAGAACTACTACAGATGTAGTATACGAGTATTATACACCACAAACTGTATAGAACTACTACAGATGTAGTATACGAGTATTATACACCAAAAACTGTATAGAACTACTACAGATGCAGTATACGAGTATTATACACCACAAACTGTATAGAACTACTACAGATGCAGTATACGAGTATTATACACCACAAACTGTATAGAACTACTACAGATGCAGTATACGAGTATTATACACCACTTAAGAATGTAGTGTATTAATTTTACAAACATATAAATTTCTAAGAGCAATTATTTTGTAATACGTATTAATGTTCACAGCATATTAAAATTTTTATTGATTTTGATTTAACTATTTTTTGTAACAGTACAGTAGCATCATTAATACAATGGTAGATGTGGGAACTGCTCCTGTCACAATATGTAGCTATAAGAACCAAAGTAGATGTGGAGCTGATGGTATGTTAAATTTGATAATAATTTTATTATAAATATTATATTATATTATATTTTTATGTTAATTTTATATTATTGCTTCGAAGTTTTAGATAGTTTCAATATTTTCAGTGTATATACTTATTGAAGAACTGTACTCAGAAAGCTCTTCAGAAAACATGGATATTAGTTCATACTTGCTTACAATCTATATTTGAGTTATATCCAGTCAATTTTCAGCCTTAATTCTGAAATAAAAATTCATATCTTTCATTTGTCTTTAGTACATTCGGATTTAAATCTATCTGAAAATTTGTCTACATTATTTAATTTTGTTTTCTTTGTCATAAAGGCCAGACTCACTAAGTATATTGGCTTTGGAAACTTCACGTTGTATACTCATAGATGATTTAAATGTTATACTCGTATAATTAGATTTTGTTATCAGAAATGTATTTGTAAAATCATGATTTTATAGTCATTTTCTGAATGATCTCTCCGTCCAATCAAACTGTAATCTTAAAGTCACTAAGTACTCTCCATGCTTGCTACCTCCATTATCTATTATGTTAATGATATCGTCAAAGTTGAAGGTTTTGATAAGGAACTCAGAGAATGACAACAAAGATAATATTAAGGTAAAATCTTCGTAATAGTTCTTAAAAAAACAAAAGGAAAAAAAGTTTATATAATGAAGGTCATTTTGAGTTGAATAAAGCATAAATTAACTTTAATTGCAGAATTTACCAATAAAACGGTGTACAAAGTTTCAGAGATTTATTTCATTAAAAAAAAATTAATTAATTTTTGTATTGAATAAATTCTATGTTATGCGAGTAAATAATCCATATCAGTAATGAATAGTAAAGTTATACTTCACTCAGCAGTTCCAAGTGCATATTTCTACAGCTGATGCTACTGGTAGACATATTTTGCTAGTAAATTGCATTATTATATTTGTTTCAAAAGTTATTTAAATTATTAAAATATGAAAAATACGATTTGGTTTTGAAGAGGTTTATTTTTAAAGTATAAAAATAGATGTCCTTTATAAATGAAATAATTTTAAAATTTAAAATGTTCATTATTGGAACTTTTGGCATCTCTCTGTATTTAAGTGCTTATTAATTATTTTATTCATATTCATTTGATTATGAAAATGAAGCTATTTTTTAAAAATTGTATTAATTGACTTTGTTTTTAAAATTAGGGGCCAAAGACTTTAATACAGCATTTGACGAATCTCTTGACTTGGAAGAAATTATTTTCTACTCCACCCAATTCATAAATGCTAGAAGTCAAAGAGTTAGACCATACTTTGAACAATATGTAAATATCAGCTTTGAGTATGCTGAAGCAAATGGTTAGTATAACCATATTTATGTAATATAATCATACTTTTAACCTAATTATAACATTTTCTTGTTAAATAACTACTATATAAATATTTGCTTCTAACTATTAATATTTATTGTAAAGAGCATTGTTAAATAATTAAAATAACACGTAATAATTTAATTTAAAATTTATTTCTAGTTGTGTGTCAAGTTTTAACTGTCAATACATTTGACTCTAACTATTCTACTCTCCATTATATGCATTTATCCTAACCCTGTTGTATTATGTCTGTTTCTAGGTTATGCAAACAGAGCCGATATGATGATAGATGATTTCGAAGACCCACCTGTCACGGAATTTGAATGTGCAATGAGGGATCTATGGGATAAATTTCTACCTCTCTACGAACAATATTTATCCTACAATAGAAGAAGACATAGAATGTTATTTGGTGAAAAGTTTATATCAAAAACAGGACCAATACCACATGTTCTTATGAGTAAGTTCCTTACTTTAATAAATTGGTTTTAATAGACATATGTATTACCTTAGTTAAAAACATTTTTAGAATTTTTCACAGATACATTTTTAACTCCATAAAATATTTAGAAATGGAATCACATCTCTACAACAGGTTTCTGTTGAGACATTTTACCAAACACATTCCTGGAAATGGACATCATCAGATACTGTCGATACTTCATCTTATCACAGTTCTAATTTTAAATTAATTTTGTAAAATAATTTTTATCTTCTCAAGCAATTTTTTTTTTAAAGACACCAATTGATGCTTTGCGACTTTATAGAATCTATGCAGGGGTGTCTAACTTGCCCAGCAGGTAAGCAGTTAACATAACTTATAATTTGGAATAAATTTGATTTAAAAGATATATGTATTGCCTTATTTAGTTAAACACATTTTTAGAATTCTTCATAGATTCATTGTTAATGCCATCGAATATTTAGAAATGGATTCAGCCCCTCTACAATAGGTCTCTGTTGAGACATTTTACCATCCAAATTCCTAGAATTGGACTTCATTAGATGCTGTTGATACTTCATCTTATCACAATTATAATTTTAAATTAATTTTGAAAAATAATTGTCATCTTCCAAGCAAATGTTTTTTTAAAGACACCTATTGGTGCTTTGCGACTTTATGGAATCTATGCAGGGGTGTCTAACTTGTCCAGCAGGTAAGCAGTTAACATAACTTATAACTTGGAATAATTTACTGTGGTTAAGAAGCAATAAATGATAATGAAAAACCTCTAACCACAAATATTTTTATTCTAAATAGTTTCCTAGTTCTAAATAGTCCATAGTTTCCTCACTCTAACGTCACAGTCACGTGATGTGCATGCTAACATTGAAACTAATACTTGTACATTAATTCTTAGTAAAAAAGAAAAAAAATAGTAAACAACCCAAAAATTTATATAAACATCATAAACTTACTTTAAAAGTGAATACAAAATAGAATTAAAAATAGTGCCTGTATAAGAATTTAATAAAATCTCAGGTTCATATTTGCTAATATATAAACGTCAAAACCTTTAAACAATAAATTGAACTAACATTCTTAATTAATTTTACATTAACCTCTACATTATGACTAGTCTGTTTGACTTTGTTTGACTCTTCTTAACTTTTAGTATTTCATATCCCTAATATGTTCTTTAAATCTCGTTACAACCTTTCTTCTAATCTGTCCAATGTACATTTGTTCACAATCATTACAGTTCACTTTGTAAATCCCCGATTTATCTTATATTATTACCTTATATTTAGTATTGCCTAACACAGTTGTAAGGGTGTTATGATTTTTATAACAGCTTTTAACTTGACAATCATAGAAATTCATTCCAACCCTTTAGTTGAAACTTTATCTAAAGATAAACTAAAAAATTAGTATTAATTGACTCCACCTTCCCGCGAGCTACTAGTTTTTTTACTAAAATCACTTGTACATATGTTACACTTGCCTATAGTAGCATTTACTTTAATGATTGTTGAGGATGGTCACTTCGGGATTGTGAACTCACCGTAACTGACCTCTTGGTTGTTATAGGTTAGGGTGGGGGGTGGAATATTAGAGGAGGGATTTAGGTATAGGCTATATTTTTAGAGAATAATGGGGGTTATTTTGTCAAAAGTGTATTTGAGTTTTAATGAAGTTGGGTGTCGAGTAAGTGTGTAGGGTGTAATTTGCACTGTTTGTACGTGTTATATTGTTCGGTTGTGTATCATTGGCTGTTTTTTTTTGTTTTCATAAACAGTTCAAACTATACCCTACACATAAATTCAACACCCAATTACATTATAACTCACATACACTTTTTGACATCATAACCCCCAATACTCTCTATAATATACCTACATCCCCACATGCACCCAAATCCTAACCTATAACAACCAAGAGGTCAGTTACGTGTGAGTTGACATTGGAGACTCTTGAAGCGGCCGTCTTTAACAATCATAAGAGTAGTTGCTATTATAGTCAAGGCTAGAATATGTACAACTGTCTGTAGTTATCAAATTTGCTTATTTCATTAGTTTTCAAAGGTACCCCACACGCACCCCAACCCTAACCTATAACAACCAAGAGGTCAGTTACGTGTGAGTTGACATTGGAGACTCTTGAAGCGGCCGTCTTTAACAATCATAAGAGTAGTTGCTACTATAGTCAAGGCTAGAATATGTACAACTGTCTGTAGTTATCAAATTTGCTTATTTCATTAGTTTTCAAAGGTACCCCACACGCACCCCAACCCTAACCTATAACAACCAAGAGGTCAGTTACGTGTGAGTTGACATTGGAGACTCTTGAAGCGGCCGTCTTTAACAATCATAAGAGTAGTTGCTACTATAGTCAAGGCTAGAATATGTACAACTGTCTGTAGTTATCAAATTTGCTTATTTCATTAGTTTTCAAAGGTACCTCACACGCACCCCAATCCTAACCTATAACAACCAAGAGGTCAGTTACGTGTGAGTTGACATTGGAGACTCTTGAAGCGGCCGTCTTTAACAATCATAAGAGTAGTTGCTACTATAGTTAAGGCTAGAATATGTACAACTGTCTGTAGTTATCAAATTTGCTTATTTCATTAGTTTTCAAAGGTACCCCACACGCACCCCAACCCTAACCTATAACAACCAAGAGGTCAGTTACGTGTGAGTTGACATTGGAGACTCTTGAAGCGGCAGTCTTTAACAATCATAAGAGTAGTTGCTACTATAGTCAAGGCTAGAATATGTACAACTGTCTGTAGTTATCAAATTTGCTTATTTCATTAGTTTTCAAAGGTACCTCACACGCACCCCAATCCTAACCTATAACAACCAAGAGGTCAGTTACGTTTGAGTTGACATTGGAGACTCTTGAAGCGGCCGTCTTTAACAATCATAAGAGTAGTTGCTACTATAGTTAAGGCTAGAATATGTACAACTGTCTGTAGTTATCAAATTTGCTTATTTCATTAGTTTTCAAAGGTACCCCACACGCACCCCAACCCTAACCTATAACAACCAAGAGGTCAGTTACGTGTGAGTTGACATTGGAGACTCTTGAAGCGGCCGTCTTTAACAATCATAAGAGTAGTTGCTATTATAGTCAAGGCTAGAATATGTACAACTGTCTGTAGTTATCAAATTTGCTTATTTCATTAGTTTTCAAAGGTACCCCACACGCACCCCAACCCTAACCTATAACAACCAAGAGGTCAGTTACGTGTGAGTTGACATTGGAGACTCCTGAAGCGGCCGTTTTTAACAATCATAAGAGTAGTTGCTACTATAGTCAAGGCTAGAATATGTACAACTGTCTGTAGTTATCAAATTTGCTTATTTCATTAGTTTTCAAAGGTACCCCACACGCACCCCAACCCTAACCTATAACAACCAAGAGGTCACTTACGTGTGAGTTGACATTGGAGACTCTTGAAGCGGCCGTCTTTAACAATCATAAGAGTAGTTGCTACTATAGTTAAGGGTAGAATATGTACAACTGTCTGTAGTTATCAAATTTGCTTTTCTCATTAGTTTTCAAAGGTACCCCACACGCACACCAACCCTAACCTATAACAACCAAGAGGTCAGTTACGTGTGAGTTGACATTGGAGACTCTTGAAGCGGCCGTCTTTAAGAATCATAAGAGTAGTTGCTATTATAGTCAAGGCTAGAATATGTACAACTGTCTGTAGTTATCAAATTTGCTTATTTCATTAGTTTTCAAAGGTACCCCACACGCACCCCAACCCTATCCTATAACAACCAAGAGGTCAGTTACGTGTGAGTTGACATTGGAGACTCTTGAAGCGGCCGTCTTTAACAATCATAAGAGTAGTTGCTATTATAGTCAAGGGTAGAATATGTACAACTGTCTGTAGTTATCAAATTTGCTTATTTCATTAGTTTTCAAAGGTACCCCACACGCACCCCAACCCTAACCTATAACAACCAAGAGGTCAGTTACGTGTGAGTTGACATTGGAGACTCTTGAAGCGGCCGTCTTTAACAATCATAAGAGTAGTTGCTATTATAGTCAAGGCTAGAATATGTACAACTGTCTGTAGTTATCAAATTTGCTTATTTCATTAGTTTTCAAAGGTACCCCACACGCACCCCAACCCTATCCTATAACAACAAAGAGGTCAGTTACGTGTGAGTTGACATTGGAGACTCTTGAAGCGGCCGTCTTTAACAATCATAAGAGTAGTTGCTATTATAGTCAAGGGTAGAATATGTACAACTGTCTGTAGTAATCAAATTTGCTTATTTCATTAGTTTTCAAAGGTACCCCACACGCACCCCAACCCTAACCTATAACAACCAAGAGGTCAGTAACGTGTGAGTTGACATTGAAGACTCTTGAAGCGGCCGTCTTTAACAATCATAAGAGTAGTTGCTACTATAGTCAAGGCTAGAATATGTACAACTGTCTGTAGTTATCAAATTTGCTTATTTCATTAGTTTTCAAAGGTACCCCACACGCACCCCAACCCTAACCTATAACAACCAAGAGGTCAGTTACGTGTGAGTTGACATTGGAGACTCTTGAAGCGGCCGTCTTTAACAATCATAAGAGTAGTTGCTACTATAGTCAAGGCTAGAATATGTACAACTGTCTGTAGTTATCAAATTAGCTTATTTCATTAGTTTTCAAAGGTACCTCACACGCACCCCAATCCTAACCTATAACAACCAAGAGGTCAGTTACGTGTGAGTTGACATTGGAGACTCTTGAAGCGGCCGTCTTTAACAATCATAAGAGTAGTTGCTACTATAGTTAAGGCTAGAATATGTATAACTGTCTGTAGTTATCAAATTTGCTTATTTCATTAGTTTTCAAAGGTACCCCACACGCACCCCAACCCTAACCTATAACAACCAAGAGGTCAGTTACGTGTGAGTTGACATTGGAGACTCTTGAAGCGGCCGTCTTTAACAATCATAAGAGTAGTTGCTATTATAGTCAAGGCTAGAATATGTAAAACTGTCTGTAGTTATCAAATTTGCTTATTTCATTAGTTTTCAAAGGTACCCCACACGCACCCCAACCCTAACCTATAACAACCAAGAGGTCAGTTACGTGTGAGTTGACATTGGAGACTCCTGAAGCTGCCGTTTTTAACAATCATAAGAGTAGTTACTACTATACTTAAGGGTAGAATATGTAACTGTCTGTAGTTATCAAATTTGCTTATCTCATTAGTTTTCAAAGGTACCCCACACGCACCCCAACCCTAACCTATAACAACCAAGAGGTCAGTTACGTGTGAGTTGACATTGGAGACTCTTGAAGCGGCCGTCTTTAACAATCATAAGAGTAGTTGCGATTATAGTCAAGGCTAGAATATGTACAACTGTCTGTAGTTATCAAATTTGCTTATTTCATTAGTTTTCAAAGGTACCCCACACGCACCCCAACCCTAACCTATAACAACCAAGAGGTCAGTTACGTGTGAGTTGACATTGGAGACTCCTGAAGCGGCCGTCTTTAACAATCATAAGAGTAGTTGCTACTATAGTCAAGGCTAGAATATGTACAACTGTCTGTAGTATCAAATTTGCTTATTTCATTAGTTTTCAAAGGTACCCCACACGCACCCCAACCCTAACCTATAACAACCAAGAGGTCAGTTACGTGTGAGTTGACATTGGAGACTCTTGAAGCGGCCGTCTTTAACAATCATAAGAGTAGTTGCTATTATAGTCAAGGCTAGAATATGTAAAACTGTCTGTAGTTATCAAATTTGCTTATTTCATTAGTTTTCAAAGGTACCTCACACGCACCCACACCCTAACCTATAACAACAAAGAGGTCAGTTACGTGTGAGTTGACATTGGAGACTCTTGAAGCTGCCGTTTTTAACAATCATAAGAGTAGTTGCTAATATAGTCAAGGTTAGAATATGTACAACTGTCTGTAGTTATCAAATTTGCTTATTTCATTAGTTTTCAAAGGTACCCCACACGCACCCCAACCCTAACCTATAACAACCAAGAGGTCAGTTACGTGTGAGTTGACATTGGAGACTCTTGAAGCTGCCGTTTGTAACAATCATAAGAGTAGTTGCTATTCTAGTCAAGGCTAGAATATGTACAACTGTCTGTAGTTATGAAATTTGCTTATTTCATTAGTTTTCAAAGGTACCCCACACGCACCCCAACCCTAACCTATAACAACCAAGAGGTCAGTTACGTGTGAGTTGACATTGGAGACTCTTGAAGCGGCCGTCTTTAACAATCATAAGAGTAGTTGCTATTATAGTCAAGGCTAGAATATGTACAACTGTCTGTAGTTATCAAATTTGCTTATTTCATTAGTTTTCAAAGGTACCCCACACGCACCCCAACCCTAACCTATAACAACCAAGAGGTCAGTTACGTGTGAGTTGACATTGGAGACTCTTGACGCGGCCGTCTTTAACAATCATAAGAGTAGTTGCTATTATAGTCAAGGCTAGAATATGTAAAACTGTCTGTAGTTATCAAATTTGCTTATTTCATTAGTTTTCAAAGGTACCCCACACGCACCCCAACCCTAACCTATAACAACCAAGAGGTCAGTTACGTGTGAGTTGACATTGGAGACTCCTGAAGCTTCCGTTTTTAACAATCATAAGAGTAGTTACGACTATAGTCAAGGCTAGAATATGTACAACTGTCTGTAGTTATCAAATTTGCTTATTTCATTAGTTTTCAAAGGTACCCCACACGCACCCCAACCCTAACCTATAACAACCAAGAGGTCAGTTACGTGTGAGTTGACATTGGAGACTCTTGAAGCGGCCGTCTTTAACAATCATAAGAGTAGTTGCTATTATAGTCAAGGCTAGAATATGTAAAACTGTCTGTAGTTATCAAATTTGCTTATTTCATTAGTTTTCAAAGGTACCTCACACGCACCCCAACCCTAACCTATAACAACAAAGAGGTCAGTTACGTGTGAGTTGACATTGGAGACTCTTGAAGCTGCCGTTTTTAACAATCATAAGAGTAGTTGCTAATATCGTCAAGGTTAGAATATGTACAACTGTCTGTAGTTATCAAATTTGCTTATTTCATTAGTTTTCAAAGGTACCCCACACGCACCCCAACCCTAACCTATAACAACCAAGAGGTCAGTTACGTGTGAGTTGACATTGGAGACTCTTGAAGCGGCCGTCTTTAACAATCATAAGAGTAGTTGCTATTATAGTCAATGCTAGAATATGTACAACTGTCTGTAGTTATCAAATTTGCTTATTTCATTAGTTTTCAAAGGTACCCCACATGCACCCAAACCCTATCCTATAACAACCAAGAGGTCAGTTACGTGTGAGTTGACATTGGAGACTCTTGAAGCGGCCGTCTTTAACAATCATAAGAGTAGTTGCTATTACAGTCAAGGCTAGAATATGTACAACTGTCTGTAGTTATCAAATTTGCTTATTTCATTAGTTTTTAAAGGTACCTCACACGCACCCCAACCCTAACCTATAACAACCAAGAGGTCAGTTACGTGTGAGTTGACATTGGAGACTCTTGAAGCTGCCGTTTGTAACAATCATAAGAGTAGTTGCTATTCTAGTCAAGGCTAGAATTTGTACAACTGTCTGTAGTTATGAAATTTGCTTATTTCATTAGTTTTCAAAGGTACCCCACACGCACCCCAACCCTAACCTATAACAACCAAGAGGTCAGTTACGTGTGAGTTGACATTGGAGACTCTTGAAGCGGCCGTCTTTAACAATCATAAGCGTAGTTGCTATTATAGTCAAGGCTAGAATATGTACAACTGTCTGTAGTTATCAAATTTGCTTATTTCATTAGTTTTCAAAGGTACCTCACACGCACCCCAACCCTAACCTATAACAACCAAGAGATCAGTTACGTGTGAGTTGACATTGGAGACTCTTGAAGCGGCCGTCTTTAACAATCATAAGAGTAGTTGCTATTATAGTCAAGGCTAGAATATGTACAACTGTCTGTATTTATCAAATTTGCTTATTTCATTAGTGTTCAAAAGTACCCCACACGCACCCCAACCCTAACCTATAACAACCAAGAGGTCAGTTACGTGTGAGTTGACATTGGAGACTCTTGAAGCGGCCGTCTTTAACAATCATAAGAGTAGTTGCTATTATAGTCAAGGCTAGAATATGTACAACTGTCTGTAGTTATCAAATTTGCTTATTTCATTAGTTTTCAAAGGTACCCCACATGCACCCAAACCCTATCCTATAACAACCAAGAGGTCAGTTACGTGTGAGTTGACATTGGAGACTCTTGAAGCGGCCGTCTTTAACAATCATAAGAGTAGTTGCTATTATAGTCAAGGCTAGAATATGTACAACTGTCTGTAGTTATCAAATTTGCTTATTTCATTAGTTTTCAAAGGTACCTCACACGCACCCCAACCCTAACCTATAACAACCAAGAGGTCAGTTACGTGTGAGTTGACATTGGAGACTCTTGAAGCTGCCGTTTTTAACAATCATAAGAGTAGTTGCTATTATAGTCAAGGCTAGAATATGTACAACTGTCTGTAGTTATCAAATTTGTTTATTTCATTAGTTTTCAAAGGTACCCCACACGCACCCCAACCCTAACCTATAACAACCAAGAGGTCAGTTACGTGTGAGTTGACATTGGAGACTCTTGAAGCGGCCGTCTTTAACAATCATAAGAGTAGTTGCTATTATAGTCAAGGCTAGAATATGTACAACTGTCTGTAGTTATCAAATTTGCTTATTTCATTAGTTTTCAAAGGTACCCCACACGCACCCCAACCCTAACCTATAACAACCAAGAGGTCAGTTACGTGTGAGTTGACATTGGAGACTCCTGAAGCTGCCGTTTTTAACAATCATAAGAGTAGTTACTACTATAGTTAAGGGTAGAATATGTAACTGTCTGTAGTTATCAAATTTGCTTATCTCATTAGTTTTCAAAGGTACCCCACACGCACCCCAACCCTAACCTATAACAACCAAGAGGTCAGTTACGTGTGAGTTGACATTGGAGACTCTTGAAGCGGCCGTCTTTAACAATCATAAGAGTAGTTGCTATTATAGTCAAGGCTAGAATATGTACAACTGTCTGTAGTTATCAAATTTGCTTATTTCATTAGTTTTCAAAGGTACCCCACACGCACCCCAACTCTAACCTATAACAACCAAGAGGTCAGTTACGTGTGAGTTGACATTGTAGACTCCTGAAGCGGCCGTCTTTAACAATCATAAGAGTAGTTGCTACTATAGTCAAGGCTAGAATATGTACAACTGTCTGTAGTTATCAAATTTGCTTATTTCATTAGTTTTCAAAGGTGCCCCACACGCACCCCAACCCTAACCTATAACAACCAAGAGGTCAGTTACGTGTGAGTTGACATTGGAGACTCTTGAAGCGGCCGTCTTTAACAATCATAAGAGTAGTTGCTATTATAGTCAAGGCTAGAATATGTAAAACTGTCTGTAGTTATCAAATTTGCTTATTTCATTAGTTTTCAAAGGTACCTCACACGCACCCCAACCCTAACCTATAACAACAAAGAGGTCAGTTACGCGTGAGTTGACATTGGAGACTCTTGAAGCGGCCGTCTTTAACAATCATAAGAGTAGTTGCTATTATAGTCAAGACTAGAATATGTACAACTGTCTGTAGTTATCAAATTTGCTTATTTCATTAGTTTTCAAAGGTACCCCACATGCACCCAAACCCTATCCTATAACAACCAAGAGGTCAGTTACGTGTGAGTTGACATTGGAGACTCTTGAAGCGGCCGTCTTTAACAATCATAAGAGTAGTTGCTATTACAGTCAAGGCTAGAATATGTACAACTGTCTGTAGTTATCAAATTTGCTTATTTCATTAGTTTTTAAAGGTACCTCACACGCACCCCAACCCTAACCTATAACAACCAAGAGGTCAGTTACGTGTGAGTTGACATTGGAGACTCTTGAAGCTGCCGTTTGTAACAATCATAAGAGTAGTTGCTATTCTAGTCAAGGCTAGAATATGTACAACTGTCTGTAGTTATCAAATTTGCTTATTTCATTAGTTTTCAAAGGTACCCCACACGCACCCCAACCCTAACCTATAACAACCAAGAGGTCAGTTACGTGTGAGTTGACATTGGAGACTCTTGAAGCGGCCGTCTTTAACAATCATAAGAGTAGTTGCTATTATAGTCAAGGCTAGAATATGTACAACTGTCTGTAGTTATCAAATTTGCTTATTTCATTAGTTTTCAAAGGTACCTCACACGCACCCCAACCCTAACCTATAACAACCAAGAGGTCAGTTACGTGTGAGTTGACATTGGAGACTCTTGAAGCGGCCGTCTTTAACAATCATAAGAGTAGTTGCTATTATAGTCAAGGCTAGAATATGTACAACTGTCTGTAGTTATCAAATTTGCTTATTTCATTAGTTTTCAAAGGTACCTCACACGCACCCCAACCCTAACCTATAACAACCAAGAGGTCAGTTACGTGTGAGTTGACATTGGAGACTCTTGAAGCTGCCGTTCTTAACAATCATAAGAGTAGTTGCTATTATAGTCAAGGCTAGAATATGTACAACTGTCTGTAGTTATCAAATTTGCTTATTTCATTAGTTTTCAAAGGTACCCCACACGCACCCCAACCCTAACCTATAACAACCAAGAGGTCAGTTACGTGTGAGTTGACATTGGAGACTCTTGAAGCGGCCGTCTTTAACAATCATAAGAGTAGTTGCTATTATAGTCAAGGCTAGAATATGTACAACTGTCTGTAGTTATCAAATTTGCTTATTTCATTAGTTTTCAAAGGTACCTCACACGCACCCCAACCCTAACCTATAACAACCAAGAGGTCAGTTACGTGTGAGTTGACATTGGAGACTCTTGAAGCGGCCGTCTTTAACAATCATAAGAGTAGTTGCTATTATAGTCAAGGCTAGAATATGTACAACTGTCTGTAGTTATCAAATTTGCTTATTTCATTAGTTTTCAAAGGTACCCCACACGCACCCCAACCCTAAACTATAACAACCAAGAGGTCAGTTACGTGTGAGTTGACATTGGAGACTCTTGAAGCGGCCGTCTTTAACAATCATAAGAGTAGTTGCTATTATAGTCAAGGCTAGAATATGTACAACCGTCTGTAGTTATCAAATTTGCTTATTTCATTAGTTTTCAAAGGTACCCCACACGCACCCCAACCCTAACCTATTACAACCAAGAGGTTAGTTACGTGTGAGTTGACATTGGAGACTCTTGAAGCGGCCGTCTTTAACAATCATAAGAGTAGTTGCTATTATAGTCAAGGCTAGAATATGTACAACTGTCTGTAGTTATCAAGTTTGCTTATTTCATTAGTTTTCAAAGGTACTTCACACGCACCCCAACCCTAACCTATAACAACCAAGAGGTCAGTTACGTGTGAGTTGACATTGGAGACTCTTGAAGCGGCCGTCTTTAACAATCATAAGAGTAGTTGCTAATATAGTCAAGGCTAGAATATGTACAACTGTCTGTAGTTATCAAATTTGCTTATTTCATTAGTTTTCAAAGGTACCCCACATGCACCCCAACCCTAACCTATAACAACCAAGAGGTCAGTTACGTGTGAGTTGACATTGGAGACTCTTGAAGCGGCCGTCTTTAACAATCATAAGAGTAGTTGCTATTATAGTCAAGGCTAGAATATGTACAACTGTCTGTAGTTATCAAATTTGCTTATTTCATTAGTTTTCAAAGGTACCTCACACGCACCCCAACTCTAACCTATAACAACCAAGAGGTCAGTTACGTGTGAGTTGACATTGGAGACTCTTGAAGCGGCCGTCTTTAACAATCATAAGAGTAGTTGCTATTATAGTCAAGGTTAGAATATGTACAACTGTCTGTAGTTATCAAATTTGCTTATTTCATTAGTTTTCAAAGGTACCCCACACGCACCCCAACCCTAAAATATAACAACCAAGAGGTCAGTTACGCGTGAGTTGACATTGGTGACTCCTGAAGCGGCCGTCTTTAACAATCATAAGAGTAGTTGCTACTATAGTCAAGGCTAGAATATGTACAACTGTCTGTAGTTATCAAATTTGCTTATTTCATTAGTTTTCAAAGGTACCCCACATGCACCCCAATCCTAACCTATAACAACCAAGAGGTCAGTTACGTGTGAGTTGACATTGGAGACTCTTGAAGCGGCCGTCTTTAACAATCATAAGAGTAGTTGCTATTATAGTCAAGGCTAGAATATGTACAACTGTCTGTAGTTATCAAATTTGCTTATTTCATTAGTTTTCAAAGGTACCCCACACGCACCCCAACCCTAACCTATAACAACCAAGAGGTCAGTTACGTGTGAGTTGACATTGGAGACTCTTGAAGCGGCCGTCTTTAACAATCATAAGAGTAGTTGCTATTATAGTCAAGGCTAGAATATGTAAAACTGTCTGTAGTTATCAAATTTGCTTATTTCATTAGTTTTCAAAGGTACCTCACACGCACCCCAACCCTAACCTATAACAACAAAGAGGTCAGTTACGTGTGAGTTGACATTGGAGACTCTTGAAGCTGCCGTTTTTAACAATCATAAGAGTAGTTGCTAATATCGTCAAGGTTAGAATATGTACAACTGTCTGTAGTTATCAAATTTGCTTATTTCATTAGTTTTCAAAGGTACCCCACACGCACCCCAACCCTAACCTATAACAACCAAGAGGTCAGTTACGTGTGAGTTGACATTGGAGACTCTTGAAGCGGCCGTCTTTAACAATCATAAGAGTAGTTGCTATTATAGTCAATGCTAGAATATGTACAACTGTCTGTAGTTATCAAATTTGCTTATTTCATTAGTTTTCAAAGGTACCCCACATGCACCCAAACCCTATCCTATAACAACCAAGAGGTCAGTTACGTGTGAGTTGACATTGGAGACTCTTGAAGCGGCCGTCTTTAACAATCATAAGAGTAGTTGCTATTACAGTCAAGGCTAGAATATGTACAACTGTCTGTAGTTATCAAATTTGCTTATTTCATTAGTTTTTAAAGGTACCTCACACGCACCCCAACCCTAACCTATAACAACCAAGAGGTCAGTTACGTGTGAGTTGACATTGGAGACTCTTGAAGCTGCCGTTTGTAACAATCATAAGAGTAGTTGCTATTCTAGTCAAGGCTAGAATTTGTACAACTGTCTGTAGTTATGAAATTTGCTTATTTCATTAGTTTTCAAAGGTACCCCACACGCACCCCAACCCTAACCTATAACAACCAAGAGGTCAGTTACGTGTGAGTTGACATTGGAGACTCTTGAAGCGGCCGTCTTTAACAATCATAAGCGTAGTTGCTATTATAGTCAAGGCTAGAATATGTACAACTGTCTGTAGTTATCAAATTTGCTTATTTCATTAGTTTTCAAAGGTACCTCACACGCACCCCAACCCTAACCTATAACAACCAAGAGATCAGTTACGTGTGAGTTGACATTGGAGACTCTTGAAGCGGCCGTCTTTAACAATCATAAGAGTAGTTGCTATTATAGTCAAGGCTAGAATATGTACAACTGTCTGTATTTATCAAATTTGCTTATTTCATTAGTGTTCAAAAGTACCCCACACGCACCCCAACCCTAACCTATAACAACCAAGAGGTCAGTTACGTGTGAGTTGACATTGGAGACTCTTGAAGCGGCCGTCTTTAACAATCATAAGAGTAGTTGCTATTATAGTCAAGGCTAGAATATGTACAACTGTCTGTAGTTATCAAATTTGCTTATTTCATTAGTTTTCAAAGGTACCCCACATGCACCCAAACCCTATCCTATAACAACCAAGAGGTCAGTTACGTGTGAGTTGACATTGGAGACTCTTGAAGCGGCCGTCTTTAACAATCATAAGAGTAGTTGCTATTATAGTCAAGGCTAGAATATGTACAACTGTCTGTAGTTATCAAATTTGCTTATTTCATTAGTTTTCAAAGGTACCTCACACGCACCCCAACCCTAACCTATAACAACCAAGAGGTCAGTTACGTGTGAGTTGACATTGGAGACTCTTGAAGCTGCCGTTTTTAACAATCATAAGAGTAGTTGCTATTATAGTCAAGGCTAGAATATGTACAACTGTCTGTAGTTATCAAATTTGTTTATTTCATTAGTTTTCAAAGGTACCCCACACGCACCCCAACCCTAACCTATAACAACCAAGAGGTCAGTTACGTGTGAGTTGACATTGGAGACTCTTGAAGCGGCCGTCTTTAACAATCATAAGAGTAGTTGCTATTATAGTCAAGGCTAGAATATGTACAACTGTCTGTAGTTATCAAATTTGCTTATTTCATTAGTTTTCAAAGGTACCCCACACGCACCCCAACCCTAACCTATAACAACCAAGAGGTCAGTTACGTGTGAGTTGACATTGGAGACTCCTGAAGCTGCCGTTTTTAACAATCATAAGAGTAGTTACTACTATAGTTAAGGGTAGAATATGTAACTGTCTGTAGTTATCAAATTTGCTTATTTCATTAGTTTTCAAAGGTACCCCACACGCACCCCAACTCTAACCTATAACAACCAAGAGGTCAGTTACGTGTGAGTTGACATTGTAGACTCCTGAAGCGGCCGTCTTTAACAATCATAAGAGTAGTTGCTACTATAGTCAAGGCTAGAATATGTACAACTGTCTGTAGTTATCAAATTTGCTTATTTCATTAGTTTTCAAAGGTACCCCACACGCACCCCAACCCTAACCTATAACAACCAAGAGGTCAGTTACGTGTGAGTTGACATTGGAGACTCTTGAAGCGGCCGTCTTTAACAATCATAAGAGTAGTTGCTATTATAGTCAAGGCTAGAATATGTAAAACTGTCTGTAGTTATCAAATTTGCTTATTTCATTAGTTTTCAAAGGTACCTCACACGCACCCCAACCCTAACCTATAACAACAAAGAGGTCAGTTACGTGTGAGTTGACATTGGAGACTCTTGAAGCGGCCGTCTTTAACAATCATAAGAGTAGTTGCTATTATAGTCAAGACTAGAATATGTACAACTGTCTGTAGTTATCAAATTTGCTTATTTCATTAGTTTTCAAAGGTACCCCACATGCACCCAAACCCTATCCTATAACAACCAAGAGGTCAGTTACGTGTGAGTTGACATTGGAGACTCTTGAAGCGGCCGTCTTTAACAATCATAAGAGTAGTTGCTATTACAGTCAAGGCTAGAATATGTACAACTGTCTGTAGTTATCAAATTTGCTTATTTCATTAGTTTTTAAAGGTACCTCACACGCACCCCAACCCTAACCTATAACAACCAAGAGGTCAGTTACGTGTGAGTTGACATTGGAGACTCTTGAAGCTGCCGTTTGTAACAATCATAAGAGTAGTTGCTATTCTAGTCAAGGCTAGAATATGTACAACTGTCTGTAGTTATCAAATTTGCTTATTTCATTAGTTTTCAAAGGTACCCCACACGCACCCCAACCCTAACCTATAACAACCAAGAGGTCAGTTACGTGTGAGTTGACATTGGAGACTCTTGAAGCGGCCGTCTTTAACAATCATAAGAGTAGTTGCTATTATAGTCAAGGCTAGAATATGTACAACTGTCTGTAGTTATCAAATTTGCTTATTTCATTAGTTTTCAAAGGTACCTCACACGCACCCCAACCCTAACCTATAACAACCAAGAGGTCAGTTACGTGTGAGTTGACATTGGAGACTCTTGAAGCGGCCGTCTTTAACAATCATAAGAGTAGTTGCTATTATAGTCAAGGCTAGAATATGTACAACTGTCTGTAGTTATCAAATTTGCTTATTTCATTAGTTTTCAAAGGTACCTCACACGCACCCCAACCCTAACCTATAACAACCAAGAGGTCAGTTACGTGTGAGTTGACATTGGAGACTCTTGAAGCTGCCGTTTTTAACAATCATAAGAGTAGTTGCTATTATAGTCAAGGCTAGAATATGTACAACTGTCTGTAGTTATCAAATTTGCTTATTTCATTAGTTTTCAAAGGTACCCCACACGCACCCCAACCCTAACCTATAACAACCAAGAGGTCAGTTAAGTGTGAGTTGACATTGGAGACTCTTGAAGCGGCCGTCTTTAACAATCATAAGAGTAGTTGCTATTATAGTCAAGGCTAGAATATGTACAACTGTCTGTAGTTATCAAATTTGCTTATTTCATTAGTTTTCAAAGGTACCTCACACGCACCCCAACCCTAACCTATAACAACCAAGAGGTCAGTTACGTGTGAGTTGACATTGGAGACTCTTGAAGCGGCCGTCTTTAACAATCATAAGAGTAGTTGCTATTATAGTCAAGGCTAGAATATGTACAACTGTCTGTAGTTATCAAATTTGCTTATTTCATTAGTTTTCAAAGGTACCCCACACGCACCCCAACCCTAAACTATAACAACCAAGAGGTCAGTTACGTGTGAGTTGACATTGGAGACTCTTGAAGCGGCCGTCTTTAACAATCATAAGAGTAGTTGCTATTATAGTCAAGGCTAGAATATGTACAACTGTCTGTAGTTATCAAATTTGCTTATTTCATTAGTTTTCAAAGGTACCTCACACGCACCCCAACCCTAACCTATAACAACCAAGAGGTCAGTTACGTGTGAGTTGACATTGGAGACTCTTGAAGCGGCCGTCTTTAACAATCATAAGAGTAGTTGCTATTATAGTCAAGGCTAGAATATGTACAACCGTCTGTA
The DNA here is from genome assembly GCA_036971475.1 of Prosapia bicincta. Lineage (NCBI taxonomy): Eukaryota > Metazoa > Arthropoda > Insecta > Hemiptera > Cercopidae > Prosapia > Prosapia bicincta. The sequence continues at coordinate 60,170,000 of JBAIZL010000009.1, read as the reverse complement.
GTTATCAAATTTGCTTATTTCATTAGTTTTCAAAGGTACCCCACACGCACCCCAACCCTAACCTATTACAACCAAGAGGTTAGTTACGTGTGAGTTGACATTGGAGACTCTTGAAGCGGCCGTCTTTAACAATCATAAGAGTAGTTGCTATTATAGTCAAGGCTAGAATATGTACAACTGTCTGTAGTTATCAAATTTGCTTATTTCATTAGTTTTCAAAGGTACTTCACACGCACCCCAACCCTAACCTATAACAACCAAGAGGTCAGTTACGTGTGAGTTGACATTGGAGACTCTTGAAGCGGCCGTCTTTAACAATCATAAGAGTAGTTGCTAATATAGTCAAGGCTAGAATATGTACAACTGTCTGTAGTTATCAAATTTGCTTATTTCATTAGTTTTCAAAGGTACCCCACATGCACCCCAACCCTAACCTATAACAACCAAGAGGTCAGTTACGTGTGAGTTGACATTGGAGACTCTTGAAGCGGCCGTCTTTAACAATCATAAGAGTAGTTGCTATTATAGTCAAGGCTAGAATATGTACAACTGTCTGTAGTTATCAAATTTGCTTATTTCATTAGTTTTCAAAGGTACCTCACACGCACCCCAACTCTAACCTATAACAACCAAGAGGTCAGTTACGTGTGAGTTGACATTGGAGACTCTTGAAGCGGCCGTCTTTAACAATCATAAGAGTAGTTGCTATTATAGTCAAGGTTAGAATATGTACAACTGTCTGTAGTTATCAAATTTGCTTATTTCATTAGTTTTCAAAGGTACCCCACACGCACCCCAACCCTAACCTATAACAACCAAGAGGTCAGTTACGCGTGAGTTGACATTGGTGACTCCTGAAGCGGCCGTCTTTAACAATCATAAGAGTAGTTGCTACTATAGTCAAGGCTAGAATATGTACAACTGTCTGTAGTTATCAAATTTGCTTATTTCATTAGTTTTCAAAGGTACCCCACATGCACCCCAATCCTAACCTATAACAACCAAGAGGTCAGTTACGTGTGAGTTGACATTGGAGACTCTTGAAGCGGCCGTCTTTAACAATCATAAGAGTAGTTGCTATTATAGTCAAGGCTAGAATATGTACAACTGTCTGTAGTTATCAAATTTGCTTATTTCATTAGTTTTCAAAGGTACCTCACACGCACCCCAACCCTAACCTATAACAACCAAGAGGTCAGTTACGTGTGAGTTGACAATGGAGACTCCTGAAGCGGCCGTCTTTAACAATCATAAGAGTAGTTGCTACTATAGTTAAGTGTAGAATATGTACAACTGTCTGTAGTTATCAAATTTGTTTATTTCATTAGTTTTCAAAGGTACCCCACACGCACCCCAACCCTAACCTATAACAACCAAGAGGTCAGTTACGTGTGAGTTGACAATGGAGACTCCTGAAGCGGCCGTCTTTAACAATCATAAGAGTAGTTGCTACTATAGTTAAGTGTAGAATATGTACAACTGTCTGTAGTTATCAAATTTGCTTATTTCATTAGTTTTCAAAGGTACCCCACACGCACCCCAACCCTAACCTATAACAACCAAGAGGTCAGTTACGTGTGAGTTGACAATGGAGACTCCTGAAGCTGCCGTTTTTAACAATCATAAGAGTAGTTGCTACTATAGTCAAGGCTAGAATATGTACAACTGTCTGTAGTTATCAAATTTGATTATTTCATTAGTTTTCAAAGGTACCCCACACGCACCCCAACCCTAACCTATAACAACCAAGAGGTCAGTTACGTGTGAGTTGACAATGGAGACTCCTGAAGCGGCCGTCTTTAACAATCATAAGAGTAGTTGCTACTATAGTTAAGTGTAGAATATGTACAACTGTCTGTAGTTATCAAATTTGCTTATTTCATTAGTTTTCAAAGGTACCCCACACGCACCCCAACCCTAACCTATAACAACCAAGAGGTCAGTTACGTGTGAGTTGACAATGGAGACTCCTGAAGCGGCCGTTTTTAACAATCATAAGAGTAGTTGCTATTATAGTCAAGACTAGAATATGTAAAACTGTCTGTAGTTATCAAATTTGCTTATTTCATTAGTTTTCAAAGGTACCCCACATGCACCCAAACCCTATCCTATAACAACCAAGAGGTCAGTTACGTGTGAGTTGACATTGGAGACTCTTGAAGCGGCCGTCTTTAACAATCATAAGAGTAGTTGCTATTACAGTCAAGGCTAGAATATGTACAACTGTCTGTAGTTATCAAATTTGCTTATTTCATTAGTTTTTAAAGGTACCTCACACGCACCCCAACCCTAACCTATAACAACCAAGAGGTCAGTTACGTGTGAGTTGACATTGGAGACTCTTGAAGCTGCCGTTTGTAACAATCATAAGAGTAGTTGCTATTCTAGTCAAGGCTAGAATATGTACAACTGTCTGTAGTTATCAAATTTGCTTATTTCATTAGTTTTCAAAGGTACCCCACACGCACCCCAACCCTAACCTATAACAACCAAGAGGTCAGTTACGTGTGAGTTGACATTGGAGACTCTTGAAGCGGCCGTCTTTAACAATCATAAGAGTAGTTGCTATTATAGTCAAGGCTAGAATATGTACAACTGTCTGTAGTTATCAAATTTGTTATTTCAGTAGTTTTCAAAGGTACCTCACACGCACCCCAACCCTAACCTATAACAACCAAGAGGTCAGTTACGTGTGAGTTGACATTGGAGACTCTTGAAGCGGCCGTCTTTAACAATCATAAGAGTAGTTGCTATTATAGTCAAGGCTAGAATATGTACAACTGTCTGTAGTTATCAAATTTGCTTATTTCATTAGTTTTCAAAGGTACCTCACACGCACCCCAACCCTAACCTATAACAACCAAGAGGTCAGTTACGTGTGAGTTGACATTGGAGACTCTTGAAGCTGCCGTTTTTAACAATCATAAGAGTAGTTGCTATTATAGTCAAGGCTAGAATATGTACAACTGTCTGTAGTTATCAAATTTGCTTATTTCATTAGTTTTCAAAGGTACCCCACACGCACCCCAACCCTAACCTATAACAACCAAGAGGTCAGTTAAGTGTGAGTTGACATTGGAGACTCTTGAAGCGGCCGTCTTTAACAATCATAAGAGTAGTTGCTATTATAGTCAAGGCTAGAATATGTACAACTGTCTGTAGTTATCAAATTTGCTTATTTCATTAGTTTTCAAAGGTACCTCACACGCACCCCAACCCTAACCTATAACAACCAAGAGGTCAGTTACGTGTGAGTTGACATTGGAGACTCTTGAAGCGGCCGTCTTTAACAATCATAAGAGTAGTTGCTATTATAGTCAAGGCTAGAATATGTACAACTGTCTGTAGTTATCAAATTTGCTTATTTCATTAGTTTTCAAAGGTACCCCACACGCACCCCAACCCTAAACTATAACAACCAAGAGGTCAGTTACGTGTGAGTTGACATTGGAGACTCTTGAAGCGGCCGTCTTTAACAATCATAAGAGTAGTTGCTATTATAGTCAAGGCTAGAATATGTACAACTGTCTGTAGTTATCAAATTTGCTTATTTCATTAGTTTTCAAAGGTACCTCACACGCACCCCAACCCTAACCTATAACAACCAAGAGGTCAGTTACGTGTGAGTTGACATTGGAGACTCTTGAAGCGGCCGTCTTTAACAATCATAAGAGTAGTTGCTATTATAGTCAAGGCTAGAATATGTACAACCGTCTGTAGTTATCAAATTTGCTTATTTCATTAGTTTTCAAAGGTACCCCACACGCACCCCAACCCTAACCTATTACAACCAAGAGGTTAGTTACGTGTGAGTTGACATTGGAGACTCTTGAAGCGGCCGTCTTTAACAATCATAAGAGTAGTTGCTATTATAGTCAAGGCTAGAATATGTACAACTGTCTGTAGTTATCAAATTTGCTTATTTCATTAGTTTTCAAAGGTACTTCACACGCACCCCAACCCTAACCTATAACAACCAAGAGGTCAGTTACGTGTGAGTTGACATTGGAGACTCTTGAAGCGGCCGTCTTTAACAATCATAAGAGTAGTTGCTAATATAGTCAAGGCTAGAATATGTACAACTGTCTGTAGTTATCAAATTTGCTTATTTCATTAGTTTTCAAAGGTACCCCACATGCACCCCAACCCTAACCTATAACAACCAAGAGGTCAGTTACGTGTGAGTTGACATTGGAGACTCTTGAAGCGGCCGTCTTTAACAATCATAAGAGTAGTTGCTATTATAGTCAAGGCTAGAATATGTACAACTGTCTGTAGTTATCAAATTTGCTTATTTCATTAGTTTTCAAAGGTACCTCACACGCACCCCAACTCTAACCTATAACAACCAAGAGGTCAGTTACGTGTGAGTTGACATTGGAGACTCTTGAAGCGGCCGTCTTTAACAATCATAAGAGTAGTTGCTATTATAGTCAAGGTTAGAATATGTACAACTGTCTGTAGTTATCAAATTTGCTTATTTCATTAGTTTTCAAAGGTACCCCACACGCACCCCAACCCTAACCTATAACAACCAAGAGGTCAGTTACGCGTGAGTTGACATTGGTGACTCCTGAAGCGGCCGTCTTTAACAATCATAAGAGTAGTTGCTACTATAGTCAAGGCTAGAATATGTACAACTGTCTGTAGTTATCAAATTTGCTTATTTCATTAGTTTTCAAAGGTACCCCACATGCACCCCAATCCTAACCTATAACAACCAAGAGGTCAGTTACGTGTGAGTTGACATTGGAGACTCTTGAAGCGGCCGTCTTTAACAATCATAAGAGTAGTTGCTATTATAGTCAAGGCTAGAATATGTACAACTGTCTGTAGTTATCAAATTTGCTTATTTCATTAGTTTTCAAAGGTACCTCACACGCACCCCAACCCTAACCTATAACAACCAAGAGGTCAGTTACGTGTGAGTTGACAATGGAGACTCCTGAAGCGGCCGTCTTTAACAATCATAAGAGTAGTTGCTACTATAGTTAAGTGTAGAATATGTACAACTGTCTGTAGTTATCAAATTTGCTTATTTCATTAGTTTTCAAAGGTACCTCACACGCACCCCAACCCTAACCTATAACAACCAAGAGGTCAGTTACGTGTGAGTTGACATTGGAGACTCTTGAAGCGGCCGTCTTTAACAATCATAAGAGTAGTTGCTATTATAGTCAAGGCTAGAATATGTACAACTGTCTGTAGTTATCAAATTTGCTTATTTCATTAGTTTTCAAAGGTACCCCACACGCACCCCAACCCTAAACTATAACAACCAAGAGGTCAGTTACGTGTGAGTTGACATTGGAGACTCTTGAAGCGGCCGTCTTTAACAATCATAAGAGTAGTTGCTATTATAGTCAAGGCTAGAATATGTACAACTGTCTGTAGTTATCAAATTTGCTTATTTCATTAGTTTTCAAAGGTACCTCACACGCACCCCAACCCTAACCTATAACAACCAAGAGGTCAGTTACGTGTGAGTTGACATTGGAGACTCTTGAAGCGGCCGTCTTTAACAATCATAAGAGTAGTTGCTATTATAGTCAAGGCTAGAATATGTACAACCGTCTGTAGTTATCAAATTTGCTTATTTCATTAGTTTTCAAAGGTACCCCACACGCACCCCAACCCTAACCTATTACAACCAAGAGGTTAGTTACGTGTGAGTTGACATTGGAGACTCTTGAAGCGGCCGTCTTTAACAATCATAAGAGTAGTTGCTATTATAGTCAAGGCTAGAATATGTACAACTGTCTGTAGTTATCAAATTTGCTTATTTCATTAGTTTTCAAAGGTACTTCACACGCACCCCAACCCTAACCTATAACAACCAAGAGGTCAGTTACGTGTGAGTTGACATTGGAGACTCTTGAAGCGGCCGTCTTTAACAATCATAAGAGTAGTTGCTAATATAGTCAAGGCTAGAATATGTACAACTGTCTGTAGTTATCAAATTTGCTTATTTCATTAGTTTTCAAAGGTACCCCACATGCACCCCAACCCTAACCTATAACAACCAAGAGGTCAGTTACGTGTGAGTTGACATTGGAGACTCTTGAAGCGGCCGTCTTTAACAATCATAAGAGTAGTTGCTATTATAGTCAAGGCTAGAATATGTACAACTGTCTGTAGTTATCAAATTTGCTTATTTCATTAGTTTTCAAAGGTACCTCACACGCACCCCAACTCTAACCTATAACAACCAAGAGGTCAGTTACGTGTGAGTTGACATTGGAGACTCTTGAAGCGGCCGTCTTTAACAATCATAAGAGTAGTTGCTATTATAGTCAAGGTTAGAATATGTACAACTGTCTGTAGTTATCAAATTTGCTTATTTCATTAGTTTTCAAAGGTACCCCACACGCACCCCAACCCTAACCTATAACAACCAAGAGGTCAGTTACGCGTGAGTTGACATTGGTGACTCCTGAAGCGGCCGTCTTTAACAATCATAAGAGTAGTTGCTACTATAGTCAAGGCTAGAATATGTACAACTGTCTGTAGTTATCAAATTTGCTTATTTCATTAGTTTTCAAAGGTACCCCACATGCACCCCAATCCTAACCTATAACAACCAAGAGGTCAGTTACGTGTGAGTTGACATTGGAGACTCTTGAAGCGGCCGTCTTTAACAATCATAAGAGTAGTTGCTATTATAGTCAAGGCTAGAATATGTACAACTGTCTGTAGTTATCAAATTTGCTTATTTCATTAGTTTTCAAAGGTACCTCACACGCACCCCAACCCTAACCTATAACAACCAAGAGGTCAGTTACGTGTGAGTTGACAATGGAGACTCCTGAAGCGGCCGTCTTTAACAATCATAAGAGTAGTTGCTACTATAGTTAAGTGTAGAATATGTACAACTGTCTGTAGTTATCAAATTTGTTTATTTCATTAGTTTTCAAAGGTACCCCACACGCACCCCAACCCTAACCTATAACAACCAAGAGGTCAGTTACGTGTGAGTTGACAATGGAGACTCCTGAAGCGGCCGTCTTTAACAATCATAAGAGTAGTTGCTACTATAGTTAAGTGTAGAATATGTACAACTGTCTGTAGTTATCAAATTTGCTTATTTCATTAGTTTTCAAAGGTACCCCACACGCACCCCAACCCTAACCTATAACAACCAAGAGGTCAGTTACGTGTGAGTTGACAATGGAGACTCCTGAAGCGGCCGTCTTTAACAATCATAAGAGTAGTTGCTACTATAGTTAAGTGTAGAATATGTACAACTGTCTGTAGTTATCAAATTTGCTTATTTCATTAGTTTTCAAAGGTACCCCACACGCACCCCAACCCTAACCTATAACAACCAAGAGGTCAGTTACGTGTGAGTTGACAATGGAGACTCCTGAAGCGGCCGTCTTTAACAATCATAAGAGTAGTTGCTACTATATTTAAGTGTAGAATATGTACAACTGTCTGTAGTTATCAAATTTGCTTATTTCATTAGTTTTCAAAGGTACCCCACACGCACCCCAACCTTAACCTATAACAACCAAGAGGTCAGTTACGTGTGAGTTGACATTGGAGACTCCTGAAGCTGCCGTTTTTAACAATCATAAGAGTAGTTGCTACTATAGTCAAGGCTAGAATATGTACAACTGTCTGTAGTTATCAAATTTGATTATTTCATTAGTTTTCAAAGGTACCCCACACGCACCCCAACCCTAACCTATAACAACCAAGAGGTCAGTTACGTGTGAGTTGACAATGGAGACTCCTGAAGCGGCCGTCTTTAACAATCATAAGAGTAGTTGCTACTATAGTTAAGTGTAGAATATGTACAACTGTCTGTAGTTATCAAATTTGCTTATTTCATTAGTTTTCAAAGGTACCCCACACGCACCCCAACCCTAACCTATAACAACCAAGAGGTCAGTTACGTGTGAGTTGACAATGGAGACTCCTGAAGCGGCCGTTTTTAACAATCATAAGAGTAGTTGCTATTATAGTCAAGGCTAGAATATGTAAAACTGTCTGTAGTTATCAAATTTGCTTATTTCATTAGTTTTCAAAGGTACCCCACACGCACCCCAACCCTAACCTATAACAACCAAGAGGTCAGTTACGTGTGAGTTGACAATGGAGACTCCTGAAGCGGCCGTTTTTAACAATCATAAGAGTAGTTGCTATTATAGTCAAGGCTAGAATATGTACAACTGTCTGTAGTTATCAAATTTGCTTATTTCATTAGTTTTCAAAGGTACCCCACACGCACCCCAACCCTAACCTATAACAACCAAGAGGTCAGTTACGAGTGAGTTGACATTGGAGACTCTTGAAGCGGCCGTCTTTAACAATCATAAGAGTAGTTGCTATTATAGTCAAGGGTAGAATATGTACAACTGTCTGTAGTTATCAAATTTGCTTATTTCATTAGTTTTCAAAGGTACCCCACACGCACCCCAACCATAACCTATAACAACCAAGAGGTCAGTTACGTGTGAGTTGACAATGGAGACTCCTGAAGCGGCCGTTTTTAACAATCATAAGAGTAGTTGCTATTATAGTCAAGGCTAGAATATGTACAACTGTCTGTAGTTATCAAATTTGCTTATTTCATTAGTTTTCAAAGGTACCCCACACGCACCCCAACCCTAACCTATAACAACCAAGAGGTCAGTTACGTGTGAGTTGACATTGGAGACTCTTGAAGCGGCCGTCTTTAACAATCATAAGAGTAGTTGCTATTATAGTCAAGGGTAGAATATGTACAACTGTCTGTAGTTATCAAATTTGCTTATTTCATTAGTTTTCAAAGGTACCCCACACGCACCCCAATCCTAACCTATAACAACCAAGAGGTCAGTTACGTGTGAGTTGACATTGGAGACTCCTGAAGCGGCCGTTTTTAACAATCATAAGAGTAGTTGCTATTATAGTCAAGGGTAGAATATGTACAACTGTCTGTAGTTATCAAATTTGCTTATTTCATTAGTTTTCAAAGGTACCCCACACGCACCCCAACCCTAACCTATAACAACCAAGAGGTCAGATACGTGTGAGTTGACATTGGAGACTCCTGAAGCGGCCGTTTTTAACAATCATAAGAGTAGTTGCTATTATAGTCAAGGGTAGAATATGTACAACTGTCTGTAGTTATCAAATTTGCTTATTTCAATAGTTTTCAAAGGTACCCCACACGCACCCCAACCCTAACCTATAACAACCAAGAGGTCAGTTACGTGTGAGTTGACATTGGAGACTCCTGAAGCGGCCGTTTTTAACAATCATAAGAGTAGTTGCTATTATAGTCAAGGGTAGAATATGTACAACTGTCTGTAGTTATCAAATTTGCTTATTTCATTAGTTTTCAAAGGTACCCCACACGCACCCCAACCATAACCTATAACAACCAAGAGGTCAGTTACGTGTGAGTTGACATTGGAGACTCTTGAAGCGGCCGTCTTTAACAATCATAAGAGTAGTTGCTATTATAGTCAAGGCTAGAATATGTACAACTGTCTGTAGTTATCAAATTTGCTTATTTCATTAGTTTTCAAAGGTACTTCACACGCACCCCAACCCTAACCTATAACAACCAAGAGGTCAGTTACGTGTGAGTTGACATTGGAGACTCTTGAAGCGGCCGTCTTTAACAATCATAAGAGTAGTTGCTAATATAGTCAAGGCTAGAATATGTACAACTGTCTGTAGTTATCAAATTTGCTTATTTCATTAGTTTTCAAAGGTACCCCACATGCACCCCAACCCTAACCTATAACAACCAAGAGGTCAGTTACGTGTGAGTTGACATTGGAGACTCTTGAAGCGGCCGTCTTTAACAATCATAAGAGTAGTTGCTATTATAGTCAAGGCTAGAATATGTACAACTGTCTGTAGTTATCAAATTTGCTTATTTCATTAGTTTTCAAAGGTACCTCACACGCACCCCAACTCTAACCTATAACAACCAAGAGGTCAGTTACGTGTGAGTTGACATTGGAGACTCTTGAAGCGGCCGTCTTTAACAATCATAAGAGTAGTTGCTATTATAGTCAAGGTTAGAATATGTACAACTGTCTGTAGTTATCAAATTTGCTTATTTCATTAGTTTTCAAAGGTACCCCACACGCACCCCAACCCTAACCTATAACAACCAAGAGGTCAGTTACGCGTGAGTTGACATTGGTGACTCCTGAAGCGGCCGTCTTTAACAATCATAAGAGTAGTTGCTACTATAGTCAAGGCTAGAATATGTACAACTGTCTGTAGTTATCAAATTTGCTTATTTCATTAGTTTTCAAAGGTACCCCACATGCACCCCAATCCTAACCTATAACAACCAAGAGGTCAGTTACGTGTGAGTTGACATTGGAGACTCTTGAAGCGGCCGTCTTTAACAATCATAAGAGTAGTTGCTATTATAGTCAAGGCTAGAATATGTACAACTGTCTGTAGTTATCAAATTTGCTTATTTCATTAGTTTTCAAAGGTACCTCACACGCACCCCAACCCTAACCTATAACAACCAAGAGGTCAGTTACGTGTGAGTTGACAATGGAGACTCCTGAAGCGGCCGTCTTTAACAATCATAAGAGTAGTTGCTACTATAGTTAAGTGTAGAATATGTACAACTGTCTGTAGTTATCAAATTTGTTTATTTCATTAGTTTTCAAAGGTACCCCACACGCACCCCAACCCTAACCTATAACAACCAAGAGGTCAGTTACGTGTGAGTTGACAATGGAGACTCCTGAAGCGGCCGTCTTTAACAATCATAAGAGTAGTTGCTACTATAGTTAAGTGTAGAATATGTACAACTGTCTGTAGTTATCAAATTTGCTTATTTCATTAGTTTTCAAAGGTACCCCACACGCACCCCAACCCTAACCTATAACAACCAAGAGGTCAGTTACGTGTGAGTTGACAATGGAGACTCCTGAAGCGGCCGTCTTTAACAATCATAAGAGTAGTTGCTACTATAGTTAAGTGTAGAATATGTACAACTGTCTGTAGTTATCAAATTTGCTTATTTCATTAGTTTTCAAAGGTACCCCACACGCACCCCAACCCTAACCTATAACAACCAAGAGGTCAGTTACGTGTGAGTTGACAATGGAGACTCCTGAAGCGGCCGTCTTTAACAATCATAAGAGTAATTGCTACTATATTTAAGTGTAGAATATGTACAACTGTCTGTAGTTATCAAATTTGCTTATTTCATTAGTTTTCAAAGGTACCCCACACGCACCCCAACCTTAACCTATAACAACCAAGAGGTCAGTTACGTGTGAGTTGACATTGGAGACTCCTGAAGCTGCCGTTTTTAACAATCATAAGAGTAGTTGCTACTATAGTCAAGGCTAGAATATGTACAACTGTCTGTAGTTATCAAATTTGATTATTTCATTAGTTTTCAAAGGTACCCCACACGCACCCCAACCCTAACCTATAACAACCAAGAGGTCAGTTACGTGTGAGTTGACAATGGAGACTCCTGAAGCGGCCGTCTTTAACAATCATAAGAGTAGTTGCTACTATAGTTAAGTGTAGAATATGTACAACTGTCTGTAGTTATCAAATTTGCTTATTTCATTAGTTTTCAAAGGTACCCCACACGCACCCCAACCCTAACCTATAACAACCAAGAGGTCAGTTACGTGTGAGTTGACAATGGAGACTCCTGAAGCGGCCGTTTTTAACAATCATAAGAGTAGTTGCTATTATAGTCAAGGCTAGAATATGTAAAACTGTCTGTAGTTATCAAATTTGCTTATTTCATTAGTTTTCAAAGGTACCCCACACGCACCCCAACCCTAACCTATAACAACCAAGAGGTCAGTTACGTGTGAGTTGACAATGGAGACTCCTGAAGCGGCCGTTTTTAACAATCATAAGAGTAGTTGCTATTATAGTCAAGGCTAGAATATGTACAACTGTCTGTAGTTATCAAATTTGCTTATTTCATTAGTTTTCAAAGGTACCCCACACGCACCCCAACCCTAACCTATAACAACCAAGAGGTCAGTTACGAGTGAGTTGACATTGGAGACTCTTGAAGCGGCCGTCTTTAACAATCATAAGAGTAGTTGCTATTATAGTCAAGGGTAGAATATGTACAACTGTCTGTAGTTATCAAATTTGCTTATTTCATTAGTTTTCAAAGGTACCCCACACGCACCCCAACCATAACCTATAACAACCAAGAGGTCAGTTACGTGTGAGTTGACAATGGAGACTCCTGAAGCGGCCGTTTTTAACAATCATAAGAGTAGTTGCTATTATAGTCAAGGCTAGAATATGTACAACTGTCTGTAGTTATCAAATTTGCTTATTTCATTAGTTTTCAAAGGTACCCCACACGCACCCCAACCCTAACCTATAACAACCAAGAGGTCAGTTACGTGTGAGTTGACATTGGAGACTCTTGAAGCGGCCGTCTTTAACAATCATAAGAGTAGTTGCTATTATAGTCAAGGGTAGAATATGTACAACTGTCTGTAGTTATCAAATTTGCTTATTTCATTAGTTTTCAAAGGTACCCCACACGCACCCCAATCCTAACCTATAACAACCAAGAGGTCAGTTACGTGTGAGTTGACATTGGAGACTCCTGAAGCGGCCGTTTTTAACAATCATAAGAGTAGTTGCTATTATAGTCAAGGGTAGAATATGTACAACTGTCTGTAGTTATCAAATTTGATTATTTCATTAGTTTTCAAAGGTACCCCACACGCACCCCAACCCTAACCTATAACAACCAAGAGGTCAGATACGTGTGAGTTGACATTGGAGACTCCTGAAGCGGCCGTTTTTAACAATCATAAGAGTAGTTGCTATTATAGTCAAGGGTAGAATATGTACAACTGTCTGTAGTTATCAAATTTGCTTATTTCAATAGTTTTCAAAGGTACCCCACACGCACCCCAACCCTAACCTATAACAACCAAGAGGTCAGTTACGTGTGAGTTGACATTGGAGACTCCTGAAGCGGCCGTTTTTAACAATCATAAGAGTAGTTGCTATTATAGTCAAGGGTAGAATATGTACAACTGTCTGTAGTTATCAAATTTGCTTATTTCATTAGTTTTCAAAGGTACCCCACATGCACCCCAACCCTAACCTATAACAACCAAGAGGTCAGTTACGTGTGAGTTGACATTGGAGACTCCTGAAGCGGCCGTTTTTAACAATCATAAGAGTAGTTGCTATTATATTCAAGGGTAGAATATGTACAACTGTCTGTAGTTATCAAATTTGCTTATTTCATTAGTTTTCAAAGGTACATCACACGCACCCCAACCCTAACCTATAACAACCAAGAGGTCAGTTACGTGTGAGTTGACATTGGAGACTCCTGAAGCGGCCGTTTTTAACAATCATAAGAGTAGTTGCTATTATAGTCAAGGGTAGAATATGTACAACTGTCTGTAGTTATCAAATTTGCTTATTTCATTAGTTTTCAAAGGTACCCCACACACACCCCAACCCTAACCTATAACAACCCAGAGGTCAGTTACGTGTGAGTTGACAATGGAAACTCCTGAAGCGGCAGTCTTTAACACTCATAAGAGTAGTTGCTACTATAGTCAAGGCTAGAATATGTACAACTGTCTGTAGTTATCAAATTTGCTTATTTCATTAGTTTTCAAAGGTACCCCACAAGCACCCCAATCCTAACCTATAAAAACCAAGAGGTCAGTTACGTGTGAGTTGACATTGGAGACTCCTGAAGCTGCCGTTTTTAACAATCATAAGAGTAGTTGCTATTATAGTCAAGGCTAGAATATGTACAACTGTCTGTAGTTATCAAATTTGCTTATTTCATTAGTTTTCAAAGGTACCCCACACGCACCCCAACCTTAACCTATAACAACCAAGAGGTCAGTTACGTGTGAGTTGACATTGGAGACTCCTGAAGCTGCCGTTTTTAACAATCATAAGAGTAGTTGCTACTATAGTCAAGGCTAGAATATGTACAACTGTCTGTAGTTATCAAATTTGCTTATTTCATTAGTTTTCAAAGGTACCCCACACGCACCCCAACCCTAACCTATAACAACCAAGAGGTCAGTTACGTGTGAGTTGACATTGGAGACTCTTGAAGCGGCCGTCTTTAACAATCATAAGAGTAGTTGCTACTATAGTTAAGTGTAGAATATGTACAACTGTCTGTAGTTATCAAATTTGCTTATTTCATTAGTTTTCAAAGGTACCCCACACGCACCCCAACCCTAACCTATAACAACCAAGAGGTCAGTTACGTGTGAGTTGACAATGGAGACTCCTGAAGCGGCCGTCTTTAACAATCATAAGAGTAGTTGCTACTATATTTAAGTGTAGAATATGTACAACTGTCTGTAGTTATCAAATTTGCTTATTTCATTAGTTTTCAAAGGTACCCCACACGCACCCCAACCTTAAACTATAACAACCAAGAGGTCAGTTACGTGTGAGTTGACATTGGAGACTCCTGAAGCTGCCGTTTTTAACAATCATAAGAGTAGTTGCTACTATAGTCAAGGCTAGAATATGTACAACTGTCTGTAGTTATCAAATTTGCTTATTTCATTAGTTTTCAAAGGTACCCCACACGCACCCCAACCCTAACCTATAACAACCAAGAGGTCAGTTACGTGTGAGTTGACAATGGAGACTCCTGAAGCGGCCGTCTTTAACAATCATAAGAGTAGTTGCTACTATAGTTAAGTGTAGAATATGTACAACTGTCTGTAGTTATCAAATTTGCTTATTTCATTAGTTTTCAAAGGTACCCCACACGCACCCCAACCCTAACCTATAACAACCAAGAGGTCAGTTACGAGTGAGTTGACATTGGAGACTCTTGAAGCGGCCGTCTTTAACAATCATAAGAGTAGTTGCTATTATAGTCAAGGGTAGAATATGTACAACTGTCTGTAGTTATCAAATTTGCTTATTTCATTAGTTTTCAAAGGTACCCCACACGCACCCCAACCATAACCTATAACAACCAAGAGGTCAGTTACGTGTGAGTTGACAATGGAGACTCCTGAAGCGGCCGTTTTTAACAATCATAAGAGTAGTTGCTATTATAGTCAAGGCTAGAATATGTACAACTGTCTGTAGTTATCAAATTTGCTTATTTCATTAGTTTTCAAAGGTACCCCACACGCACCCCAACCCTAACCTATAACAACCAAGAGGTCAGTTACGTGTGAGTTGACATTGGAGACTCTTGAAGCGGCCGTCTTTAACAATCATAAGAGTAGTTGCTATTATAGTCAAGAGTAGAATATGTACAACTGTCTGTAGTTATCAAATTTGCTTATTTCATTAGTTTTCAAAGGTACCCCACACGCACCCCAATCCTAACCTATAACAACCAAGAGGTCAGTTACGTGTGAGTTGACATTGGAGACTCCTGAAGCGGCCGTTTTTAACAATCATAAGAGTAGTTGCTATTATAGTCAAGGGTAGAATATGTACAACTGTCTGTAGTTATCAAATTTGCTTATTTCATTAGTTTTCAAAGGTACCCCACACGCACCCCAACCCTAACCTCTAACAACCAAGAGGTCAGTTACGTGTGAGTTGACATTGGAGACTCCTGAAGCGGCCGTTTTTAACAATCATAAGAGTAGTTGCTATTATAGTCAAGGGTAGAATATGTACAACTGTCTGTAGTTATCAAATTTGCTTATTTCATTAGTTTTCAAAGGTACCCCACACGCACCCCAACCCTAACCTATAACAACCAAGAGGTCAGTTACGTGTGAGTTGACATTGGAGACACCTGAAGCGGCCGTTTTTAACAATCATAAGAGTAGTTGCTATTATAGTCAAGGGTAGAATATGTACAACTGTCTGTAGTTATCAAATTTGCTTATTTCATTAGTTTTCAAAGGTACCCCACACGCACCCCAACCCTAACCTATAACAACCAAGAGGTCAGTTACGTGTGAGTTGACATTGGAGACTCCTGAAGCGGCCGTTTTTAACAATCATAAGAGTAGTTGCTATTATATTCAAGGGTAGAATATGTACAACTGTCTGTAGTTATCAAATTTGCTTATTTCATTAGTTTTCAAAGGTACATCACACGCACCCCAACCCTAACCTATAACAACCAAGAGGTCAGTTACGTGTGAGTTGACATTGGAGACTCCTGAAGCGGCCGTTTTTAACAATCATAAGAGTAGTTGCTATTATAGTCAAGGGTAGAATATGTACAACTGTCTTTAGTTATCAAATTTGCTTATTTCATTAGTTTTCAAAGGTACCCCACACACACCCCAACCCTAACCTATAACAACCCAGAGGTCAGTTACGTGTGAGTTGACAATGGAGACTCCTGAAGCGGCAGTCTTTAACACTCATAAGAGTAGTTGCTACTATAGTCAAGGCTAGAATATGTACAACTGTCTGTAGTTATCAAATTTGCTTATTTCATTAGTTTTCAAAGGTACCCCACAAGCACCCCAATCCTAACCTATAAAAACCAAGAGGTCAGTTACGTGTGAGTTGACATTGGAGACTCCTGAAGCTGCCGTTTTTAACAATCATAAGAGTAGTTGCTATTATAGTCAAGGCTAGAATATGTACAACTGTCTGTAGTTATCAAATTTGCTTATTTCATTAGTTTTCAAAGGTACCCCACACGCACCCCAACCTTAACCTATAACAACCAAGAGGTCAGTTACGTGTGAGTTGACATTGGAGACTCCTGAAGCTGCCGTTTTTAACAATCATAAGAGTAGTTGCTACTATAGTTAAGTGTAGAATATGTACAACTGTCTGTAGTTATCAAATTTGCTTATTTCATTAGTTTTCAAAGGTACCCCACACGCACCCCAACCCTAACCTATAACAACCAAGAGGTCAGTTACGTGTGAGTTGACAATGGAGACTCCTGAAGCGGCAGTCTTTAACAATCATAAGAGTAGTTGCTACTATAGTTAAGTGTAGAATATGTACAACTGTCTGTAGTTATCAAATTTGCTTATTTCATTAGTTTTCAAAGGTACCCCACACGCACCCCAACCCTAACCTATAACAACCAAGAGGTCAGTTACGTGTGAGTTGACAATGGAGACTCCTGAAGCGGCCGTCTTTAACAATCATAAGAGTAGTTGCTACTATAGTTAAGTGTAGAATATGTACAACTGTCTGTAGTTATCAAATTTGCTTATTTCATTAGTTTTCAAAGGTACCCCACATGCACCCAAACCCTATCCTATAACAACCAAGAGGTCAGTTACGTGTGAGTTGACATTGGAGACTCTTGAAGCGGCCGTCTTTAACAATCATAAGAGTAGTTGCTACTGTAGTTAAGTGTAGAATATGTACAACTGTCTGTAGTTATCAAATTTGCTTATTTCATTAGTTTTCAAAGGTACCCCACACGCACCCCAACCCTAACCTATAACAACCAAGAGGTCAGTTACGTGTGAGTTGACAATGGAGACTCCTGAAGCGGCCGTCTTTAACAATCATAAGAGTAGTTGCTACTATAGTTAAGTGTAGAATATGTACAACTGTCTGTAGTTATCAAATTTGCTTATTTCATTAGTTTTCAAAGGTACCCCACACGCACCCCAACCCTAACCTATAACAACCAAGAGGTCAGTTACGTGTGAGTTGACAATGGAGACTCCTGAAGCGGCCGTTTTTAACAATCATAAGAGTAGTTGCTATTATAGTCAAGGCTAGAATATGTACAACTGTCTGTAGTTATCAAATTTGCTTATTTCATTAGTTTTCAAAGGTACCCCACACGCACCCCAACCCTAACCTATAACAACCAAGAGGTCAGTTACGTGTGAGTTGACAATGGAGACTCCTGAAGCGGCTGTCTTTAACAATCATAAGAGTAGTTGCTACTATAGTTAAGTGTAGAATATGTACAACTGTCTGTAGTTATCAAATTTGCTTATTTCATTAGTTTTCAAAGGTACCCCACACGCACCCCAACCCTAACTTATAACAACCAAGAGGTCAGTTACGTGTGAGTTGAAAATGGAGACTTCTGAAGCGGCCGTTTTTAACAATCATAAGAGTAGTTGCTACTATAGTCAAGGCTAGAATATGTACAACTGTCTGTAGTTATCAAATTTGCTTATTTCATTAGTTTTCAAAGGTACCCCACACGCACCCCAACCCTAACCTATAACAACCAAGAGGTCAGTTACGTGTGAGTTGACATTGGAGACTCCTGAAGCGGCCGTCTTTAACAATCATAAGAGTAGTTGCTATTATAGTCAAGGCTAGAATATGTACAACTGTCTGTAGTTATCAAATTTGCTTATTTCATTAGTTTTCAAAGGTACCCCACACGCACCCCAACCCTAACCTATAACAACCAAGAGGTCAGTTACGTGTGAGTTGACATTGGAGACTCTTGAAGCGGCCGTCTTTAACAATCATAAGAGTAGTTGCTATTATAGTCAAGGGTAGAATATGCACAACTGTCTGTAGTTATCAAATTTGCTTATTTCATTAGTTTTCAAAGGTACCCCACACGCACCCCAACCCTAACCTATAACAACCAAGAGGTCAGTTACGTGTGAGTTGACATTGGAGACCCCTGAAGCGGCCGTTTTTAACAATCATAAGAGTAGTTGCTACTATAGTCAAGGGTAGAATATGTACAACTGTCTGTAGTTATCAAATTTGCTTATTTCATTAGTTTTCAAAGGTACCCCACACGCACCCCAACCCTAACCTATAACAACCAAGAGGTCAGTTACGTGTGAGTTGACATTGGAGACTCTTGAAGCGGCCGTCTTTAACAATCATAAGAGTAGTTGCTATTATAGTCAAGGGTAGAATATGTACAACTGTCTGTAGTTATCAAATTTGCTTATTTCATTAGTTTTCAAAGGTACCCCACACGCACCCCAACCCTAACCTATAACAACCAAGAGGTCAGTTACGTGTGAGTTGACATTGGAGACTCTTGAAGCGGCCGTCTTTAACAATCATAAGAGTAGTTGCTATTATAGTCAAGGCTAGAATATGTACAACTGTCTGTAGTTATCAAATTTGCTTATTTCATTAGTTTTCAAAGGTACCCCACACGCACCCCAACCCTAACCTATAACAACCAAGAGGTCAGTTACGTGTGAGTTGACATTGGAGACTCCTGAAGCGGCCGTTTTTAACAATCATAAGAGTAGTTGCTACTATAGTTAAGGGTAGAATATGTACAACTGTCTGTAGTTATCAAATTTGCTTATCTCATTAGTTTTCAAAGGTACCCCACACGCACCCCAACCCTAACCTATAACAACCAAGAGGTCAGTTACGTGTGAGTTGACATTGGAGACTCCTGAAGCGGCCGTCTTTAACAATCATAAGAGTAGTTGCTGCTATAGTTAAGGGTAGAATATGTACAACTGTCTGTAGTTATCAAATTTGCTTATCTCATTAGTTTTCAAAGGTAATGCTGTTGATTTTTTTAAAAAAAATTCTTATTCCTTTGCTACAAAGTAATTTTAGGTCATAACAATTTTCACTATAATCCTAAGCCTTTTTAATTAAATTTCAAAACGTCTTTATCTGAAGGTATGTTAAGTAATATATTTATTAAAGTGCTTAAAGTTGCAAATTTCTGTTGATCACAGTGGTTTGAATATTTTTTAAATAATCTATCGTTATGTTAAAACAAATAAAAACATACACAAAACTCACAAATTATACATTTATTTACTCATACGCGTTTCAGTGACAGTCATCATCATCAGTAAGTATTGCTAATACAAACTTCATTTTACAACTGTTAGTTCTAACTTGAGAGTTGTAAGTTAGAGTTTGTAGTAGCAACACTAACTGGTGATGATGACTCCGTCATTGAAACCAGTATGAGTAAATAAAAGATTAATTTGTAAGTCTTGTGTACGTCTTTTATTTGTTTTAACATAAACTCAAAAGCTAAGTTCAAAGAATAATTGTATACTAGTAATTAGTATTATGAGTTAATGTTTTATAAATAATTTTACTGGTCGAAAATAAAATTTGTTATATGTATTGTAAAGAGTAAAATTAATTGAAATAAGTGCAACAAATATGGTTTAACATCGGTTAATTATTTTCAGGTTTAGAACGCAAACAGTTATTACCATATCCCGAAGCAAGAGCAGTTTCTGTAGAAGATTTATTTGCAAAAAAGGTACAACTATAACAATCATTTACTACAATTTAGGTATATTCCTAATAACCTTACCTAAGAATAGAGAAACTTATACATCAGGCTTTCTTGTAGCAGGAGGGAAGAGTCCATTAAACTTCTGTATGATAGCTAATTTCTGCATTATTTAATTTCTAGGAATAATGTTTGTGCGTTATGGGTATTATATTAAATTTTATTTATTACACTTTTCTATTACTTGCAAAAAGACATTTTGTTACCTAAAGGTTGTTAAATTGGTAACTTACACATGGAGGAGACGTGTTCGTCTTACAACTTCTTCAGCCTCGTATTTTTGCCGCTAGGATTGCTGCAGTTGTGCTTCTTTGGTACCAAAATACGAGGCTGAAGGAGTCGTAAGGCGAAACAAAAGGAGGATGCTCTGTATTAGATGCGTGTGTTTTAAAAACTTTTGTTCCTCGATAACTTTGGAAGTTATTTTTAAAATCAAAATGATTTTGCTACCAAATGAAAGGGGAAACCCTTTCGGTGGTCCCGCTATAGTTAGATTCTAATCCATCTGATTTAAAAACAACAATATCTTATTTTAACCTTGAGTGAAAACATATTTTTTTATTTTAGTAAAGATTAGGAACTATAAAATATCTAATGGAAGAAATCAATCATAGCATTTATTTTATGTAGTATTCTACCATATATAAAAATAATATAGGAAAAAATAAATATAAAATGGATTCGAGTACACTCTAGCTTCGCACAATTGCGGTGGAATTTCCTATGTGTTCAACATTTTGGGCAGAAAGAACAACTGGAATAAATATTGGCAATTTTACCAACATAATCGACTGAAACAAAATTCTATTATAATATAGATAGGAATTACAGGTCATTCCTCTAAAAAAGAGAAAATAAAAAAAAGAACATGACCTACTTAAAAAAAAACGCGAATATATACTTTATATTTACTATTAATTGAAAAATAATTTTCCAATAAAAAAAACATAATTTCTCATAACCTTATTACCCACAAAAGTTTGCACTTGGACTCATATCTACACTTACTGAACGTGACAAATAATGTTGAGCACCTTGCCATATAGTTTAACAATTTATTATATAAGAACATGCTATTCAATAATTTATTCCATAGAATTATTTCATTGATAGGTTATAAGAAATTTACTAAATTTTTGATTCAACAGATTTACGGAGATATTATCTCTTATATTTGTAGGCATCTAAAATAATCACATTCCTAGTAAATCACTTAAAGTAGTTTAAATTGTCGGAAATCTGTATATCTGAATGAACAATATGTAATCACATATTTTTATCGGTCGAAATCCGATGTATGGTCTTTGCCTAGAACAAAAATCAATTTTTGTCCCGCGCGTCTTATAATCTCGAACACAAGAAGTTTTTGTTTCGTGAGAAGACTCTATGGTTCACTATAATTAATCATGGGAATCAAGCAATCATAAAGCGGATTGTTTCAGAAATGTTTGGAGTAGATTTAATGGATTAGCAAATATCAGAAATGATTGCGGCACTGACTTCAAAATTTTGTGGGTATTGAGCTTATAATAAATTATGTTTTCGTTATTGGGAAATTATTTATTACTAAGTAAAAATTATATATTCAGGCTCTTTTTTTGTAGTTGGTTATATTAAAAAAAAAATTATACATTTATCATTGCACAGAACTAAAAAGACAAAAAATTAGCAACTATGTACCCTTAAAAAACTGAATACAAGTTGAAAATACTTGGTTCATTAGAGCTTAGCTAGTGAGAACTATTCACAACGGTAAAAAACAAAATAGTAAACTTAAAATGTCACCAAAAATTTATTTTTTAAAAAACAAATACACTAGTTCATAACAGACTAGTTTCGGCCACGATGTCGCTTTCCTCAGTGCTTGGCTACTACTTGGAAAAGTAGTGAGGAGGGCGACACCGTGGCCGAAACTAGTCTGTTATGAACTAATGTGTTTATTTTGTTAAAAACTAATTTTTGGTGAGATTTTGAGTCAAGTTGAAAATAGTTTCAAACCTATTTATATCTTTGGTATAGGGTTTTTGAAGACAGGGGTGGTCACTGGGTAGAATGATGACGTCTTCTTAATGTTAAAGAAGCTCATATACAAGAAAAGTATCTCCAATGCCGCAATGTTACACGAACTATAAATAGATTACTAAAGTTTCATTTGTTTGAAAACGGAAAGATTTAATGAGTAAAATCTAACCGAAAAAAGAATTTGGAAATTGAAACTGCACAAAATGAAAGAGCAAAGAAAAGACATGCCCACACGCTTTGAGAACAGCTATTAGAAGAGGAAGTAATATGGCTGACTCGAAAGAAAGATTGTTATACAGTTATGGAAGAATGTAGCTTCCTTAAAAGGTTTCACGTAGAGGAAAGAACACTCTGATTAATTTAACAGTTATCTAGAGGGATGAAGAACGATTCGGTCGTAAATGGAACTAATTCGGATCAACCAATAATCCAGTGTACGTGTGTATTGGAACTGTTTAGACTATAAACAATTCAAGATAAGGGAAACATCTGTCTGCATTGAGTAGGTAAAAAACACAGAATAAATGTTTTCTATCAGAATAAAACATTTGTGAGCAAGCTATATCAAATAATTACCTGTATCATATTTCACAAAAAAATGATTATAAAAATAAAGTATACTTATCATAAATATATCGGTTTAAAAAGGAGACTAATTTAATTTATTAAGCAAGATTAATTATAGTTAATTAGTATAATGCTAATAGTGAACTAGATTAAATTTTAGGCATTTTAAGTGTTTTTCTTCCTTTTTTTGAACTTAAACTCAAGATATGCAAAAGTATAATTATTTCTCCCACTTACAAGTTATCCCCATAAACAAAAAAAAAATTCCTGTAATAAAATTTTGAACAATGCATGTTGAATTCCAAGTTTTATATATGTAATAGCATCAATTATTCCTGTGAAAAAGTTTAGGCCTTTGAATAGAACAGAAGCCAATACCATCAGGTTGAAGAGGGAATACAAGTTGAGATAAAACCTCCTAATTTAAAATAATCATAAAAAAAGAATATTAGAGATGTAATTTTATTTTTTTTTTTTACATACCATGGCCATCAATATTTATTAATTACTTCATGAAATATAATATGATCATATCTTTTCTGGTCAATGCATTTGGAGAGTCGAAATCAGATGTTTTGTTCTACTCTTTCCAGTATCTCTGTGTCTACTGGTATGTTGGCTATACTAGCACTAATATTATTCTGTAACTCACCCAAGGACACTCACTATCAGTTTCCATAAATGTCCCTTATGTGTCTATGTTGGCTATACTAGCACTAATATTATTCTGTAACTCACCCAAGGACACTCACTATCAGTTTCCATAAATGTCCCTTATGTGTCTATGTTGGCTATACTAGCACTAATATTATTCTGTAACTCACCCAAGGACACTCACTATCAGTTTCCATAAATGTCCCTTATGTGTCTATGTTAGCTATACTAGCACTAATATTATTCTGTAACTCACCCAAGGACACTCACTATCAGTTTCCATAAATGTCCCTTATGTGTCTATGTTGGCTATACTAGCACTAATATTATTCTGTAACTCACCCAAGGACACTCACTATCAGTTTCCATAAATGCCCCTTATGTGTCTATGTTGGCTATACTAGCACTAATATTATTCTGTAACTCACCCAAGGACACTCACTATCAGTTTCCATAAATGCCCCTTATGTGTCTATGTTGGCTGTACTAGCACTAATATTGTTCTTTAACTTACCGAAGGACACACACTATCAGTTTCCATTAATGTGTCCTCACACTAAACAATGGACATTCGATCCGGTACATGAGCTTTAGGCGCAATGCTAACCCTCCTGAATGCACGCTGGGTTGCAATAATCGAGTGACTGTTGTAAAAGTATATCGCCTCAAGGAAGAACACTCCTCTCTTGTCCATTTAATCACCTTTAATGAAATATTCATACAATCAAAGCATATGCTATTATTTTGATGTGTACTTTCCTACTTCAAAACATTAATTACCACTGTGTGGCATACGTTTCAAATTAATTGAAATCAATAAAGGAAGTTTCTATTTCACACCCTGTAAATTTTACGAATTTTTGTCACAATTACATGGAAAAATTGCAAATCTTTAATTTTGTAATAATTAATACCTAATGTTAGGTCTATTACTCAGTCTCTTAAACGCAAAATAATTCTTTCTATAGTCAGTCATACTTATGATGTTTCATTTACTGTTGTAATGCTTGTAATATTTGTATATTATATTGTTTTCTTAACATTTCATTCAACTTCTAACTAGTTGTATAGTTAGCTTTTAATTAATTTGTTTTAGAAATATACCCCAATGGATAATGCAAGAATGTCAGAAGACTTTTACACATCACTTGGTTTGGAGCCTTTACCCCAGAGTTTTTGGGAAAAATCAATGTTTGAAGAACCAAACGATAGAGAAGTTGATTGTATTCCAACTACATACTCCATAGATAAAGATGAATTCAGGTTTATATTTTTATGTTATTCAATTTTAATTGTTTCGGTTGCAAAATTCATTTTATAGTGGTGTAAATTTAAACACTACATACTGCGCTTATATGTAGGTGCTCCATATACAGTAGATCCTCAATAAGTCAGACTAACTGGCTGATCAAGTTTATTGAAAATTTAGGTTAGCTGGATATTAAGGTAAAATATAGATAGAAAACTCCTTTATATTTATCAAATAAATCAATATTCTCCTTCATCACATACTGTACATTCTTCAGTACATATTGTTTATACGGGTAGACTCCACTACAATAATTTCTTGGCAAGCACACCTGTCTACTTCTATTTTGGCTGTTTCAATTTTGTCAGCCACTTTCACTGTGCGATCCTATAATCTCTCCAGCATAAGAAGTTCAATTGGCGATGTTTCTGCCGGAATAAAGCCTTAGTACATCTAGTTGACTCACGCATCTCCATGTCTTATTGCCTTAATTCATCGCCTTGTCTGTCTCCTCAGTGTGTGGTTGGGTAGTGTGAGGTAAACACATCATCCTTGTCTGTAACTGCCGTCACAATCGGCCTGTAATCTTGATCAACACCAACCAGATTAACCTTGGATTCTAACCATCAGGTTAATATCCTTTGGATCGAATTCAGAGCAGCCATCAACATTTTGGAACAGATTTATAAATTCTTGAGGCAAACCAGAGTCTTTTTCCATATTGTCGTTGTTACCGACTGTCGGCCATACCCTACCATAGTTTTTCCATGATTTTATGAGGCTGCTTCTAGTTATTTGTTTCCAAGATTCTGCAATCAGTTGAATTACAGTCTACACATAGAAAGATTTGAGAATCTCAGCCACACCAAATTCTTCTTCTTGTATGATTGTTCTCAAAACCTGTCGTTTGTTATTTATGTCGTTTGGTAAGTATAGCTTTTCACTTATTGCACCCCTT
Organism: Prosapia bicincta; assembly: GCA_036971475.1. NCBI lineage: Eukaryota > Metazoa > Arthropoda > Insecta > Hemiptera > Cercopidae > Prosapia > Prosapia bicincta. The sequence goes on along the minus strand of JBAIZL010000009.1, from coordinate 60,144,410 downwards.
AGCCGCATCTTTAGTTTTGGAGGTTAAGGTTTTGCTGGACTACATATACATATATATTATTATAATATTTATTTTTAACATAATTGTCCCTTTTACTTCAGCCAATGAAATAATGATTTCCTTCCTCTCCAAAAAAATAAACATTTAAAAATAAAAAGAATGTAATTATTAGAAAAAAAAAAAAATACTTCACAACTCTAAGCCTACAATTATTTTGTCAAATATATGATACGTAATGCCATTCTTAACATAACACTAAACCTAGTTTTATTCTTATTTTACACGGCCTAATAGTTAATAGCAGTGAGTTTTATCCAAATTAGATACTAGTAACTAAAAGGATTTAGTCATACTTTAAATTTAAAGTGAGTTATTTTTACTTTAAAAACTAAAATCAAATTTGATGTCTTTGCAGGATATCGTTGTGTTACAATTCACCATATAGTCTTCTACACGAGATGGGACATTGTCATTATTACCACGCACTTAGACAGCAACCATGTTCCTTCAGACAGCCACCTAATGATGGTAATTTAATTTTTTGTTCAACTGTTTTATGCAATTGTGAGGACTAAATTAGATTCTTAAGAATATTATTCAGCATAGTTGACCAGCTACGTTTAACCTTCTTTATTATCCTTCCAAATTTAAAAAGTGAATAAATTCTTTCCTATCGAAATGGTTTGGAAAAGCTATTGAAACTTACCATGATAATAAAATTGCCCAAAATTATTTCCTGACCTTGAAACACCAAGGAAAAAGTTAATTATGTGTATTTTATATCTAACCTTTCAGTGGTTTCCTCACAAAGTTTCCTCACATAATAGTCTTTCCTCATATAATAGTATTTCGTCACATAATAGTATTTCCTCACGTAATAGTATTTCCTCACATAATAGTATTTCCTCACATAATAGTATTTCATCACATAATAGTATTTCCTCACATAATAGTATTTCCTCACATAATAGTATTTCCTCACATAATAGTATTTCATCACATAATAGTATTTCCTCACATAATAGTATTTCCTCACATAATAGTATTTCCTCACATAATAGTATTTCCTCACATAATAGTATTTCCTCACATAATAGTATTTCATCACATAATAGTATTTCCTCACATAATAGTATTTCCTCACGTAATAGTATTTCCTCACATAATAGTATTTCCTCACATAATAGTATTTCCTCACATAATAGTATTTCATCACATAATAGTATTTCATCACATAATAGTATTTCCTCACATAATAGTATTTCCTCACATAATAGTATTTCATCACATAATAGTATTTCCTCACATAATAGTATTTCCTCACATAATAGTATTTCATCACATAATAGTATTTCATCACATAATAGTATTTCCTCACATAATAGTACTATTCAGTTGCACTCACCAACAATGACAAACATTGTGCTTTACAAGTATCCTTTACTATTGTTTCATTCTTTATCACTAATTTGTTTCCAGTCTTGTTTGAAATATTTGTATTTTAATCCTAATCATTGGTTAAAGATCAGGTTTGTATTTTCTGAAATGTCTAAAAATAATATCTTTCAAGTAAAATGATTTACCATAAATTTATAATATTTTTATAACATTTTTTTAAAGAGAGTGATTAAATAATTGTCTATAATATTGCAAACAATAAAAAAAGTTTATCTTTGTCTTTTATAGGATTGGATGAAAGTGTTGCAGATTCAATGACAATAGCCATAGGATCAAATAAATTTCTCTCAAGAATAGGAGTTTTAAATTCCTCAACAATAGGGAATCATATAGAAGAAGAAATGAATAGCCTCTATTTAAGGTTTAAAGTTCATATAGATATGATTCCGGAGACATTATTGACAGAACTTTGGCGCTGGAATTTACTGAGGAAAAATATTCTTAAAGATAAATACAACCAAGCGTTTTGGGATTACAGGTTAGAAGATTAGCTATTAGAATTTAGTCTAGAAATATTGGTAATTGTTTCAAATTATTGAATTTCTCTTAAATTTCTTGCTAATACTGTATTTTATTTGACTTTATACATTTATTTTAAACTGAAGCTTTTCTCTGACTAACAGTAACAGAATTTTCAAAACTTATTTAGTACAGTATGGTTCTGTAATTACAGAAGGACAGTTTATATAATTGTGCTAAGTTTCAAAAATCGGTTATCTATATCTCATCTGTCTGATTAAATTAATAATAATAACCTGTATCACTTAATCTTTTATTTGTAAGGTGCCATACTTAAATTGAGTAATGCTAAAATGTATGAATTTCAACCCTCCCTCCTGTAACAAACAGGTAATGGTAGTACCCCCCCCCCAATAATTACCTAACGTAGTCTTGCCTTCCCTTCTTTATTGAGTTAATGTTTTCGAATGCCGAATGATGACCAATAAGAAAGTACGCCAATTGTGCCAATAGAAATAGCGGTATATTTTGATGAATAAATAAAACAGTAATGAAAAATAATGTTTTAAAATATGTGACCTTAAGTGTACTTGAAAAAAAAACAACTATTATAAAATCAAAATAATCTTTAAGTTTTATATAAAGTCAAGACAATATTAATCTAAATATATAATTAAAATATTGTTCGATTAAAATATGACTGTAATGAATTTAAACGCTGAATGATCAACCCATTTGTAACATTGTCTAAAGGTTTACTCATCTGCCCAAGGAGTTAGTCATGTATGCCACGACACGTGAAAATGATCAACCCATTTGTAACATTGTCTAAAAGTTTACTCATCTGCCCAAGGAGTTAGTCATGTATGCCACGACACGTGAAAATGATCAACCCATTTGTAACATTGTCTAAAAGTTTACTCATCTGCCCAAGGAGTTAGTCATGTATGCCACGACACGTGGATTATTATTTCACGTCATTATTAATATACGTACATAACATACTCCATATAAAAAAGCTGAATACGTGAGCACAAAACCCAAAGACCCCGGTGCATGTATGTACAGGGAGAAGCCGCCTGATCGTCATAATGTGTATTGTGGCGATACCGTGCTCGAGATTATGGTTCCTCACATTTTTTCTCCAATAATGCTAATATTTAAGAAATTTAATGTAGTGTTATAAATACATGTTTTTTTTTGTAAATAGCTTTTATTCGAGTCCATTATTAATGGTAAGTACATTTTAATCACTTAAAGGTTAAAATGGGCCCGGCTTATTTATTGAATAAAAGATTTTTATGTAAACAAAACTGTAATCTCAAGTTACGTAAGGCTTCTCCCTCTGTAAAGCTAGATGTAACCCCCCTCATGCCGTTATGTAACATAGAAATGTAACCCCTAAGATATCATCAAATATGCTAAAAGTGGTATTATGCTTGTTTTAGCATACTTGATGATATGTTACAAATAAAACATTAAAATGAATATAGATAATTAATGTTAATTTCACCAGATAGATAGGATAACCACAACCAATTTTTGAAACTTAGTAGAATTATATGAACAGTCCTGATGTAGTTAAAGAACTATACTCTAATAAGTACGTTTTGAAAATGTTGATAAAGTTATTCAGCGAAAAGCTCCAGATTTTCACTATAAGTTATATATAGTTGAGTCTCGACAACTCGAGATAGATGGGTGTGAGATCCCCTCGGATTACCAAAACTCGAGTTACATGGAAATACGTTCCTGTGCATTAAAAAAATAGCACTTTTAATGAACCCTAAAACTATAATAAAATATTAACTAAATACGTTTATAGATCTCTATATTATTATTTCTTGGAAGCGCGACTCATTTCCTTTGCATACCGTAGTGATATAAACAATGCTTGAAAGCCCGACTCAATTCCTTTGCATATCGTAGTGATATAAACATTTTGAGGAAGCCCGACTCAATTCCTTTACATACCGTAGTGATATAAACATTTCGGGGAAGCCCAACTTAATTCCTTTGCATACCTTTTGATATAAACATTTTGAGGAAGCCCGATTCGATACAATATTGATATCAACATTTCTTGGAAGCCACACTCATCTCCTTTGCATACCATATTAATATAAACATTTCTTGGAAGACCGACTCATTTCCTTTGCATACCGTAGTGATATAATCATTTTGGGGGAGCTCAACTCATTCCCTTTGGATACCATATTGATATAAACATTTCTTGAAAGCCCGACTTATTTCCTTGCATACCGTAGTGATATAAACATTTCGGGGAAGCCCGATTCATTTCCTTTGGGTACCATATTGATATATACATTTCTTGGAAGCCCGACTCATTTCCTTTGGATACCATATTGATATAAACATTTCTTGAAAGCCCGACTCATTAAATTTGCATACTACAATGATATAAATATTTCGGGAAAGCCCTACTCATTATCGTTGCATACTGTATGGCTATAAACATTTCCTGGAAGCATGACTCATTTCCTTTGCATACCGTAGTGATATAAACATTTCGGGGAAGCCCGATTCATTTCCTTTGGATACCATATTGATATATACATTTCTTGGAAGCCCGACTCATTTCCTTTGGATACCATATTGATATAAACATTTCTTGAAAGCCCGACTCATTAAATTTGCATACTACAATGACATAAACATTTCGGGAAAGCCCTACTCATTATCGTTGCATACTGTATGGCTATAAACATTTCCTGGAAGCATGACTCATTTCCTCTGCATACCGTATTGATATAAATCAGTGGGGCCCAACCTTTTTCATTTCACGCGCCCCTGAAAAAGATTTTTCAGTGAAAAGTACCCTCTAATCCTTGACTTGGATGTGGAGTTGCTATTGGTATTGTTTTTATCAGATTTACTCATAAGCATTAATGAATTTTTAATCTAAGAATAGGTTTTTATTTAAACTCAGGTTAGTAGGTACACATTAAACACAACAAAAATTACAAAAAGTTTATTTATAATAAGTCAGAAAGCAATTCTTTAACTTAAACACATATTACTTAAACAAAATCTGAAGGTAAAAGAAAGTTTTGCATTAGTAAGTGAAAAAATATTTTATGGACCTTTGTGAACATTAAACTTACTTCTCCTTAATGGAATCCTTGAGCATGGTTGTTCGAGCTGAGCTTTTTAAAATCTGGATCGGATGATAAAAGGTAGAACCTTAAATGTGAAGCTGCATCAAGTTTATTTCTCTTTTTATTCTTAACGAAGATAAAAATGCTCCCTCAACAATCACTAAGCTTACAAAAGGCTAGAGACACTCAGGGCTTTATCATTGACACTTTCATATTCTTTCCTGATTCCTGCTCAGAACTCAGTAAGATTTCCGTGTTTAAATTAGGAACACAGAGAAGAATCGTTTGAAATTTTAATTAACGTTTCTTTGCCAGAGACCGGCAAGTTAGATGTTTGCTTAATATATTGAAGATCAAAGGGATTCGAAATCCAGTTGTCTTCACAATTTCGCTCTGGAAAGTACCTTCTGAATGAAGCTTGGAGTGCTTTTACGTGATACAATATCACATTTCATTTCCTCAGACTTTAAGATTGTTCTTCATGAAGAAACTATTAAGTATGTCAAAAACGTCACACTGGTTCTGTTTAATTCAAGATTCCCAAAACTGCAACGTCTTTATCATAAACTCAATTTTGACCCATTCCTGCATTTTTATTTTTCTGGAATAGGTGTTTCCCATCGTTATGATATTTTGTACTCTTGTTCTATACAAGCTCCACGCAATTCCGACCAACAACACATCAAGTAACTTGTCAACTACTAGTATAGCCTCGTATTTGTTTTAATTCTAAAGTGTGGAATATTGACGTCCACCATTACTGGTATTATTTCTAGCGCACTTCTCCACAGGCTTACGTACTACTGGGTGTACGTGTACCACAGGTTGGGAAGCGCTGATATAAGCAATTCTTGAAAGCCGGACTCTTTTCCTTTGCATACCGTAATGCTGTAACCATTCCTTGGAAGCCAGACTTATTTCCGTTACACAACATATTGATATAAACATTTCGGGAAAGCCCGAATCATTTCCGTTGCATACTGTTTGGCTATCAACATTCCTCGGAAGCCTAGTTCCTTTCCTTTGCATACTGTATGAGTATAAACATTTCTTAGAAGCAATAAATATTTCCATTACATAATGTATTGATATAAACATTCCTTGGAAGCCTAGTTCCTTTCCTTTGCATACTGTATGAGTATAAACATTTCTTGGAAGCCCTAATAATTTCCATTACATAATGTATTGATATAAACATTCCTTGGAAGCCTAGTTCCTTTCCTTTGCATAATGTATTAATATAAACATTTCTTGTAAGCTCGACTCAATTTCTTTGCGCATTTAATTTAACTCATTTAATTTGCACACCGTATTGATATGAACATTTATTGGAAGCCCGACTATTTCCTTTACATAGTTTATGGCTATTGACATGTCTTGGAAGCCCGATTCATCATTTTCTTTATAATAGATAAAATACGCTCAAATAGAAATAGGTTCGATTTCAACAAATGGTCGGAATATCGGGACTCGGAACATTGAAACTCTACTGTATATATATATATATAAAGAACTAAGTCAAAATACAAATACAAGAATTATAATTGAATTATTTAATATTCCTGATGGTGTTGGTACTGTTAGCCAACGAAAAGCTTTGAATTGTAAATTCAGTTATAATTCTTGTATTTGTATTTTGACTTAGTTCTTTATTAATACACAAGAATACATATTGCGATATATATATATATAAATATCGCAGTATGTTTTCTTGTGTATTAATAAAGAACAAAAGTCTTAATACAAATACAAGAATTATAATTGAATTGTAAATTCAATTATAATTCTTGTATTTGTACTTAGACTTTTGTTCTTTATTTTATATATATATATATATATATATATATATATATATGTATATATATATATATATATATATATATATATATATATATATATATATATGAGATGTACATTTATGATGTAGTATCTCCCACCTTCATAATCATTAAAAAAGACGCGTCTGTTTTCCAAAACCTAAAATTACACTTTTGTCATAGACTAGAAGAAGTTCTGATATGGATCACAGTATATTTACTAACTTGTTATAGGTATAAGTATGGAGGAACAGTTGCTACACAAAAACGTAGTGAAGAGTACATAGATGCTGTTGGGAACGTGAATTTACTCTATGATGATTCACTCATTAGGTGAGTAGGTTTTGTTATACCATGTTCTAAGATAAAACTACACACACACACACACACACACACACACACACACACACGCACGCACGCACGCACGCACACGCACACGCACACACACACACACACGCACGCACGCACGCACGCACACGCACACGCACACGCACACGCACTCGCACACGCACACGCACACGCACACGCAAACGCACACGCACACGCACACACACACACACACACACACACACTTAGTTGGGATCTTTTAAATGATGTAATTTTTAATGGTTTTTCAGCTATTATCTACAACCTTTCATTGAGTACCAAATTTTCGAGGCTGCATGTATCGCAGCGGGACAGTTTGATCCAAATAATTCTACTGGAAATCTATTAAGCGACTGTGATATTTATGGGAGTAAGGAAGCTGGAAAAGTATTGACGTGAGTTATAATTAAAAAGGAAAAATTGTTTAAAAATAATTTCTGATTTGTGTAAAGGCTTGTTTAAATAAAGCTTTTAAATGTGTGAATTTAGGAGAAAAACATTTTTTCCTAGCATTCATATATTTTTTTATAGTTGACAAATTTAATAAAATTTTGGGCTAAAATAAATTTGAAAATATTCACTTGGAGTTAACATATTGGTAGATACACAAGTTTCAAAATTTTAATGAAAATGTAACAAATTTCTAAATTAGACAGACTATGGAACAGAAAATAATGTCACACCCCCCGGTTTGAGGATCAACAGGTTGTCAAAAAATAGTTCAACATTTCAAGTCAAAACTCTTACTAGACTTATTTAACTTCTCAATGTGAAGCATATGTTATAGACAAAATGTATTTACCAATATCGTTTGTTAAGATGGATTAACACTTTCGTAGGTCACTTTATGGTTTTTCTGTCGCAAATGTAATAAGGTAGGTGTAATGGTTCGTACTATCAACTGCTTTCCTGTTGGCATTATAAAATGCAATGTTTGGATTTTACCTGTCCCAGTCTGTTTGTTACTTGTGCGATGTCATTTTTGAACTTTATTTTCATGTACTTCCCATATGTCTATCTTTCCATTTGACAATTTTGCACATACACTCAAGGAAACGACACTATCTCCTTCTTTTACCACAATTGAATTCACAATTTTCTGCTTATATTTTCTGTCAGCTGTTTGCGTTCTAGTACATTAAGTTGTATTCCTGAAAAGGCTATATCCCTTTACTGCCTAGGGCAACATCAGCTCCTGAGAAGTCCTACACTAAGAAATGCATAACAAGACCTCTTGGGGCATTAGCCTCAATTATAAGTTGATGCTATATTTATGAGTTTCCCCTTCACTTTGACAAAACACAACCTTTCCCTGTCAAAATATCGTCCCTTAATCAATAGATTGCTCCTTGAATTGTTTATAAAATAATATAATCTTATCATTAAAATAATTTAGACATGACCATATTTTGTAAAGACTGTCACTTTAAGGTTCATTCGTCTTTGATATGCAAACACAAGAAATGTAAAGACATCTTAAGAACAAAATAAATTCCTCACAGCTCATAAATTGTGTAAAACTAGGCAATTGAAAAAAATTATGCGTTTACCAATAGTTTTCAAGTCAGTTTCTTCGTATGGTACTAATATACAAGAAATAAATTCATCAAATTTAAGCTGTCCCTAAAGATTTAAGCAATATCATAATAACTTTTACTTATACAAAACTGAAATAAATAAATATTTGGAGAAAAAATAAAATTTTAAAAATTTCTCAGTAGTAAGGCACTTTACTTTGTGTTTTTTTAAACCTAATGTCTAAATCAATGGTGTTATAAAATGTATGAATTAGGTAGCAAAACAAAAATTACTAACACACAGGGGATGAATTATTATATAAAATATATTATTTTTAAAATTGATTTGTTTATTTCCAGGAAATTGTACAAACCTGGACGTTCACAACCTTGGACATTGACTATGAAAGAGGCTTTGGGAAAATCTACCGTAGATCCTAGTTCATTTATGCTATACTACAAGCGGTTGATCGATTTTTTTGCAGAAGAAAATAAAAAGAATGGGGAATTTATTGGATGGAAATAAATGTTGGGTAAATTAATAATTTTCTTATATAATTAAGCTATGATAAAAAAGCTAAGAGGATTATTTTATTTAAGATGACCCCAAAATAAATACATGTCATTCACAGATTACTAACAGTATTTTAGTAAGCTTTTAGTCATGACATAATTGTTCTTATAACTATTTAATACGTAACTCAGTAGAGGCATAGCTTCGTTAAAGAAACGATTGTAGGAAGAGAAGATAATAGGAAGAGAAAATGGAGGTTAGGTGGAATAAATACATGTCATTCACAGATTACTAACAGTATTTTAGTAAGCTTTTAGTCATGACATAATTGTTCTTATAACTATTTAATACGTAACTCAGTAGAGGCATAGCTTCGTTAAAGAAACGATTGTAGGAAGAGAAGATAATAGGAAGAGAAAATGGAGGTTAGGTGGAATAAATACATGTCATTCACAGATTACTAACAGTATTTTAGTAAGCTTTTAGTCATGACATAATTGTTCTTATAACTATTTAATACGTAACTCAGTAGAGGCATAGCTTCGTTAAAGAAACGATTGTAGGAAGAGAAGATAATAGGAAGAGAAAATGGAGGTTAGGTGGAATAAATACATGTCATTCACAGATTACTAACAGTATTTTAGTAAGCTTTTAGTCATGACATAATTGTTCTTATAACTATTTAATACATAACTCAGTAGAGGCATTATTTCGTTAAAGAAACGATTGTAGGAAGAGAAGATAATAGGAAGAGAAAATGGAGGTTAGGTGGAATAAATACATGTCATTCACAGATAACTAACAGTATTTTAGTAAGCTTTTAGTCATGACATAATTGTTCTTATAACTATTTAATACATAACTCAGTAGAGGCATTATTTCGTTAAAGAAACGATTGTAGGAAGAGAAGATAATAGGAAGAGAAAATGGAGGTTAGGTGGAATAAATACATGTCATTCACAGATAACTAACAGTATTTTAGTAAGCTTTTAGTCATGACATAATTGTTCTTATAACTATTTAATACATAACTCAGTAGAGGCATTATTTCGTTAAAGAAACGATTGTAGGAAGAGAAGATAATAGGAAGAGAAAATGGAGGTTAGGTGGAATAAATACATGCCAGTCACAGATTACTAACAGTATTTTAGTAGGCTTTTAGTCATGACATAATTTTTCTTATAACTATTTATTACATAACTCAGTAGAGGCATTATTTCGTTAAAGAAACGATTGTAGGAAGAGAAGATAATAGGAAGAGAAAATGGAGGTTAGGTGGAATAAATACATGCCAGTCACAGATAACTAACAGTATTTTAGTAAGCTTTTAGTCATGACATAATTGTTCTTATAACTATTTAATACATAACTCAGTAGAGGCATTATTTCGTTAAAGAAACGATTGTAGGAAGAGAAGATAATAGGAAGAGAAAATGGAGGTTAGGTGGAATAAATACATGCCAGTCACAGATTACTAACAGTATTTTAGTAAGCTTTTAGTCATGACATAATTGTTCTTATAACTATTTAATACATAACTCAGTAGAGGCATTATTTCGTTAAAGAAACGATTGTAGGAAGAGAAGATAATAGGAAGAGAAAATGGAGTTTAGGTGGAATAAATACATGCCAGTCACAGATTACTAACAGTATTTTAGTAAGCTTTTAGTCATGACATAATTGTTCTTATAACTATTTAATACATAACTCAGTAGAGGCATTATTTCGTTAAAGAAACGATTGTAGGAAGAGAAGATAATAGGAAGAGAAAATGGAGGTTAGGTGGAATAAATACATGCCAGTCACAGATTACTAACAGTATTTTAGTAAGCTTTTAGTCATGACATAATTGTTCTTATAACTATTTAATACATAACTCAGTAGAGGCATTATTTCGTTAAAGAAACGATTGTAAGAAGAGAAGATAATAGGAAGAGAAAATGGAGTTTAGGTGGAATAAATACATGCCAGTCACAGATAACTAACAGTATTTTAGTAAGCTTTTAGTCATGACATAATTGTTCTTATAACTATTTAATACATAACTCAGTAGAGGCATTATTTCGTTAAAGAAACGATTGTAGGAAGAGAAGATAATAGGAAGAGAAAATGGAGGTTAGGTGGAATAAATACATGCCAGTCACAGATTACTAACAGTATTTTAGTAAGCTTTTAGTCATGACATAATTGTTCTTATAACTATTTAATACATAACTCAGTAGAGGCATAGTTTCGTTAAAGAAACGATTGTAGGAAGAGAAGATAATAGGAAGAGAAAATGGAGGTTAGGTGGAATAAATACATGCCAGTCACAGATTAATAACAGTATTTTAGTAAGCTTTTAGTCATGACATAATTGTTCTTATAACTATTTAATACATAACTCAGTAGAGGCATAGCTTCGTTAAAGAAACGATTGTAGGAAGAGAAGATAATAGGAAGAGAAAATGGAGGTTAGGTGGAATAAATACATGCCAGTCACAGATTACTAACAGTATTTTAGTAAGCTTTTAGTCATGACATAATTGTTCTTATAATTATTTAATACATAACTCAGTAGAGGCATAGCTTCGTTAAAGAAACGATTGTAATAAGAGAAGATAATAGGAAGAGAAAATGGAGGTTAGGTGGAATAAATACATGCCAGTCACAGATTACTAACAGTATTTTAGTAAGCTTTTAGTCATGACGTAATTGTTCTTATAACTATTTAATACATAACTCAGTAGAGGCATTATTTCGTTAAAGAAACGATTGTAGGAAGAGAAGATAATAGGAAGAGAAAATGGAGGTTATGTGGAATAAATACATGCCAGTCACAGATAACTAACAGTATTTTAGTAAGCTTTTAGTCATGACATAATTGTTCTTATAACTATTTAATACATAACTCAGTAGAGGCATAGTTTCGTTAAGGAAACGACTGTAGGAAGAGAAGATAATAGGAAGAAAAAATGGAGGTTAGGTGGAATAAATACATGCCAGTCACAGATTACTAACAGTATTTTAGTAAGCTTTTAGTCATGACATAATTGTTCATATAATTATATAATACATAACTCAGTAGAGGCATAGTTTCGTTAAAGAAACGATTGTAGGAAGAGAAGATAATAGGAAGAGAAAATGGAGGTTAGGTGGAATAAATACAGAACTAAGTGAAGAAAATAATGCTGCTGTGCTACTGGGAGTAAGAGGGGATTATTTCTCTTCTGGGCTTTCCGAAGTAGAATGTTTTTGGGATGTATACATATTTTATATTGTAATATTGTATAATTAATATAATTGTTTCAATTTCCAATGAACGTATCTATTGAGAGAGCTTTTCTCATCGCTATTGTTCACTTACCTCCTTCTGAGTCAGCAAGTAAGCTCTACAAGCTTACTGAAGACTAAGCTCTTAAGTATTCACCAGTTTTGTAGTAATTAGTTATAATTTATTCAGTGAATTCAAGATAATTATACCAATCAAATATTTTTTTCTGTTACGATTAAATGTTATATTATTAACTTCATTTACTTAATTTACTTATTACTTAATTTTCAAGTACCTGAAGGTTAACTGAAGGTTAATTCCTTAGTTTCGTATACATGGCGTAAACATTTTTTTATAGAATACTATTAAATCGAACAAAACGTAATACTGTTTCCATACAGTATTTTCAAATTCTATTTTCAACATTAAGAAAATGTACTTTGTTAATGATAATTTGAGTAATTTAACATCAATCATGGATATGCAGTTCTTCCTTATTTATTTAAACAATACTAGTTAAGTGCTTTTTTTAGGCTCTGTTCTTTGATATCCTAACACTGTACTTAATGTGTTAGTAATGGGTTTCATTTTGATCCTCTACGGATATTGATTTTAGTCAAGAATTAGTTTTGTTCTCTTTTATTCTATACGTCTTTGGGGTTCATACAATTTGAAGCTATCGTAACTCTGTATTCCATTTTGACATGTTGTTAAGTGTGTAGACATAATTTTATGAAAAATGTTCTCAGAGTACAAACATTTTAAATGTATAGTTTAAAAAAAAACACTGTTCTAAAGTTATATTCAAAACTCTCTATCTTTTTAAATCTTACTTTGGTATCTAGCAGCATGTAAAAATTTAGTATGAATTTTTTCTCTATTTTATTCACCTGTCCATATAATTATCAATAATAAAAAGAATAAATATATTATAATATTATATATTTATATATATATATATATATATATATATATATATATATATATATATATTATAAATATTGTGTATGTCAGTCTTGGAAAAATAAACAGATCTATATAAGGAATATTTTAATGTCTACAAAACTCTATACTTATAACTCAAACTTTGGTATACATTGTATTGTAAATATTCAGTTTTCTTCACTTGAAGAAAAAAAAATTTAAACCTTCAATCCTTAACCAACAATTTTTAACCTTCATAAAGGTTTAAGGATGTATATTTACAGAAAAATTAGAAATTTACAAACATAAAAATCATAATACATGATCATAAATTATTGATCGTAAATTATTTGAAAAAAATACAGATTAAATTAAAATATAATATAATTTACAGAGCATTTGGTCATTCAACAGGGATTTAGAATCAATATTTCATTGGTAGATTTGTGGAATGAGTAGTAGGCCTATAGGACAACATTTTACAGCTGAGCACTAAACGTAGCTAATGGTAATATGTCATTAAAATTACATGGCAATCAGGATTAGTCAGCTCCGTAAATTATTGAGTGTATGAGTATCTGTGCTTGTGTGTATATATGAGAGTGGTTGTGTGTGTGCGTGAGAAATTCTCTTTGTTTTTCTTGGTTATGATTTTATTACTTTTGTTATATGTTTCCAGCACTAAATAAAAATCACTTTGGAATATATTCTCATGGGCCTAGTACATTTTTTTATAACTTCACAAAATCATCTTAACCCTAATACTCGTAACATAATTACTCTGAATATAAAAGTAACTAATTATAAAAAAAAACTAATAATTTGAAAATGTTCCTTGCAATGTAGCTGGAGGAAGTTATTATGTCTACCAAATTTATATATCAATGTTTTTTAATCATGTTCTAATTTTGATATTTCCAGGCGCTGCTTTCAATGGAATTCTACAAATGTTCTTAAATATCTGTTTACAATGGGCTTTATACGTTTTTATGTGTGTTTTTATTACCATATGGGTTTTATTATGTTATAATAAGCTTTTATTAAATATGTTTGAATTGTATTATTATGTTTATATTTATTCATTAAAAATTAATGTGAAAATTATTGTTTCAAGAGTTGTGAAATTCTTTGTACTTCTAAGTAACACACTAATAATCCTTTTCGTTGAAACATATTGAGTAATAGCATCAATATTCTGCTGCTTTCTCAAATATTGTAATTAAGGTTTTGTGTTAGATTTGGATTTGTTTTCTTGGGAAATAAAGATTGAAATATATTTTTAAAAACATTTCTGTTTATTTTCTCACCTTTGAACTGTATCGGGTAAATCCTGGTTTGTGGTAGTTGCAAAAAGTAACCATTTCGTACGCCTATGAATAAATATATATATATATATATATATATATATATATATATACATACATATATATACATACATAAGGTTAAATAATTTTTCCCATAAGTTTCCAACACAAAAGAAATTTCCAGGTTTCAAGAATTCATTAAAATCTTCTCTCAATATTAATAAATGTTTTTATTATATATAATTATATTATATAAAATATTATGGTATAATATATATTATATTGTATATATTAATAATATATATATATATATATATATATATATATATATATATATATATATATATATATATATATATAATAAATTAAAAATATTTCAAAAACAAGAATACTTTTAATGAATATATATATTCAAAGCTATAAAATAGTACCAGCATCTTCAGGAAAATAATTATCTATTATTAAATCTATTATTTAATTATTAGATAATTATTATTATCTATTATTAAATAATAATCTATTATTTAATAGATTAGATAATTATTTTCCTGAAGATGCTAGTACTATTTTATCGGTGAAAAGCTTTGAATAAATATATTCATTAAAAGTATTCTTGTTTTTGAAATATTTTTAATTTATTAACTATATTATATGAAAACATATCACCATATTTAATATAATAATATAATATATATATATATATATATATATATATATATATATATATATATATATATATATATATATATATATATATATATATATATATAGTTAAATAATTTTACCCGGGTTTTTTCAAGTTTTCAGCACAAAAGAAATTCTAGAATTATTGTTTATCTACGTTTTCTTGTCCCTATCAAAGTTTGATGACACTGTGGCTTGGACAAACAATTTAGGGGAAAATATAAAACTTAACAAAGCAGGTTCACCAAACATTCCACAAGTAGACGCGACGTCTCCAAAACTAGGAGACACGACAAACGATCGCGACATCTGTTTGGTAACTAACGGGGAAAACCTAGTTCCCTATGCTGCTAAGGAAGAATGCGAAGCACTACGAGAAATCTGGTGGCATTGTTATACTTATCAACTTCCCCTCTCTCTGTTCCCACCACTTTCGCCTCGCTACATTGCTTAGTGCCGGGCTAGTAGCCTTCGAAGATGTAGTTTCCTATCGTTGTTACAGCCAGTTGCGAAATTCGTGCTATGATACGTTTTTTTTAAAAATGCAAAACGGATTTTACTATTGACATTTATCATCAGTTAATAGAACTTTATGGGGAAAAGTGTATATTATAAGTTCAACAAGGCCGCACGAAAATTTATTATGAAGACCGGAGCGGAAGGAATTCGGTTTCAGACGGAATTGTTAATAAAGTTGAAAGAATATTGGTTGAAGATCTGAGGATAATCACTAACGAACTTGCTTTGCGTATTCCTGAGACTTCCAACACCACAATTCATAACATTTTAACCAAAACATTAGGCTAGCACAAAGTGTGTGCGTGGAGGGTACTGCGAATGTTTACAGAAAACCACAAACAGCAACGTGTCGAGTGTGTTTAACAGTTTTTGCAACAATGTGAAGACAACCAGAAGAATTCTTGGAGGCGATGAAACATGAGCGTTTCACTTTACCTCCGAAACCAAGCAGTAATCACGTGAATGGCATCATTTAACTTCGCCGAAGCCGAAGAAGTTTAAACAAACACAGTGTGGTGAAAAGTCATGGCTACCCTCTTTTGGAACATGAAGGACCTGCTTTTAATTGAATTTTTAGCTCATGGAACAACAGTTAACTTCGTCAGATATTGCCACACATTAAGACAACTGAGACTTGCGATCCAGAACCGCCTGCGAGGAAGATTTTCCAGTGGCGTGACTCTTATACATGACCTCGCTCGACCTCATATCTCACATCAACCTCAAGAGCTGCTGACAGATTTTGGTTCGACTGTTGTCCCCCCCCTACAGTTTAAACCTTGCCTCATGTGGTTATCAATTATTCTCAAAATTAAAGGAACCCTTGGGTAGCTTACGCTTCAGTACCGTTGATGAAGTCAAAGAAGTGGTTACGCGATTCCTCAAAGGTTTGACGGCAGAATTTTGTAATATAGCGATAGAAAAGTTGGAGCATCGTTTTCAAAATTGTTTGTACAAAAACGGTGATTATGCGGAAAAATAGAGTAAGTTTTAAGCTTTAAAATGACGTATTACATTAAGAAGAAAAATAAAGCGGTCATTGTTTAACAATCATGGGAACCTTATTTTATCAATTCCCTCTTATATAGGGAGAGTGTGAACTAATAGATGGAAGTGAATAGCAATCGGAATCTAGTAAAATACTACATTATTGCACAAATGCTACTCAATCGAACATTTGTTAGAGCTAATATTGAGATGCGTTGTTGGACATCAGTACAATAGCCGTTGATTGAATGGCTGGAAATCTGTCTCTATACTTGGGTTTAAACTTCGTTACGGTCAAGTAAACTTCGTAATCAATAAAGTAACTGCTGGTAGTGATTTCTTTAGACCACGTATTACTCGGACTCTGTAAACATACGCACATACCTACTGACGTCAACAAAGAAAAGTAGTATTTTAATTTCTTTTTATTTTATAATTATAATTAATATAAATATGTATATACATATTTCAGAAAAAAACAATGATAACTGGCAAAATTGAAAGCAAATTTCCATGCAATTTTCTTTTTCCTTTCTACGTATGGTATCGGAATATTATTTTTGTTTGTTACTATTTATACGCTTTCTTTTTACGTCGCTTGCATTGTGTTGTAGTTTCTTTTCACTTTCCTTTCGCAGTTTGTTTGTTTATTTTATTCTTTTCATTCATTTTACATTTTTGAGCATAATTTATGATATTTTGTGGTAATCATGGCAAAAATTTAAGCATGTAAAATAAAGGTTTAGACGGCAGAGATGGGAGCAAAAACAAATTCATATACTATTTTCAGAAATACAGGTTTCGCTAGGGAAAGTTGGCTCAGTGTTAAAATTTTTAATCGAAAATGAAGATACTCAGTTTGAATCCGGCCTAGACCTTCCAAATTTTTATAATTTAATTAAATAATAAATATTAAAAACAACTGTACTAACACCAATTGTCAATCCACTATAGGTTAAAAAAAACCTATTTGAACTTGATTAGATGAATAAAAAAGTATTTAAAATGGTAAAAAATACACACACATATATAGGCATATATATATATATATATATATATATATATATATATATAAGGATAGTATGGGCTAATAGAAGGAATTGAAGAAAAACCATTCAAAAGATTCAGAAGATTGTTTAACTGAAAAAAGTAATACAAATTATAAACTAATTAAACTTTTAAATATAATTCTTTTTTTAAATATTTATTTAAAAAATATTCAACAGTTTTAAATTTCTAAAAATAACACCAATTTTTGGTATTATTTTTGTGTGTGTGTTATTCATCTTTCAAATAACATAATAATACATTGCAGAATTTTCAATATTTATTGCCATAATATTTAGTGGATTTAAATATTATTTTTCAAAATATTTTGATTGAATTCTCTATGTTGCCGGTGTCATGTTGTTTGAATTAGGTTTATTATAAAACTAGTGACATGTTGTTTGAATTAGGTTTATTATAAAACTAGTATTTAAAAGTGTTTTTTAAAGTTAATTTAGCTCATTCCTGTTTATTTTCCTTATGAATCTAAATAACTTAAACTAACTGTATTATTTTAGTCTATTCTCATTGTAATTATTTTTACTCCATTTTGTTTGTACATATCTTATCAGCCTATCTATATAGGTTTCAATATGTGTTTTATGCTTTATGATTAAAAAATACTTTTCTAAAATTGTCTCATATATTCCTAAGAATAGAACGCCCCCGACCCTGGCAGATAACAAGTTAACGTAGGTAAGCTACATGCCCCATCACGTCGTGTGCTCTAAATACCAGGGGATTATTATGTTTCATTACATGTCCCTATTTGAGTATTTTCCTTCACCTTGGTAGATACCACCTCATTATAGTGGTAGATGGTTCTACTTCAGGTATAATCCTGACCACGTAGGCTATAATCCTTCTATATCTCCACATTATGGTGTTTTATACCCCTAAAAATATATGGGTCTAATGCTTGTGTCTCGCTAACAAATTTAAATGTAATTATCCTTAAATCTACCTTCTGTGCACAGCCTCTAAAATACAATATAATGTAGATGTAATAAGTAATAACAGTAATCTAAAATCAGAAATTAATGTAAAGTTGTCCTAATTAATCACTAGCTTATACTACAAAATAAAATAATCTGTTCTTTCTTTCCTCGGGGCAAATAAAACCATATGCTATTCAATGTTAATTTTTACATTATTATTAAACTGTTTAATGAACAGAAACACATTTTATAGAAAACCTTCACTGAGGGATATTAATTAGGATTTCTTTGTTCTAACACCATTTGTATACAATTCACTTGTAGTACATTCAGTAAAAAATATTGACCCGGGTCCAAACTAGCACTTGTCAGAGGCTTCTATGTTAGCAATAATACAATAAATTCTTGTATTGCTACAACTGAAATAATGCTACAACAAAAATGTTTCGATTCCAATGCCAAGTTTTCGCATGAATATAACTGGAAATAATTTAATTTGTTCAAAATATGACGATAATACACGTATGCGATGGTAAGTCCATTTCAATTCAACCTGAATATTTAAAATTTGTTACTTGACAGATTTAATTTTCCGGTCTTTATCCATAACTGTAAAGATTCCTATACCTAGATAAAAGTGTATCATAGTCTGTTTGATAATTGCTTTATTGCAATTAACCTAAAGAGAAAAATTATTTGTGTATATTATATATATATATATATATATATATATATATATATATATATATATATATATATATATAAGCTTTTTTAATATTTATTGCCATAATATTTAGTGGATTTAAATTTTATTTTTTAAAATATTCTGATTGAATTCTCCATGTTGCCGGTGCCATGTTGTTTGAAATAGGTTTATTATAAAACTAGTAGTTAAAAGTGTTTTTTAAAGTTAATTTAGCTCATTCCTGTTTATATATATATATATTTGTAAAATCTTGGAAGGTATGAATAAATCATGTATTTACGGTTATCAGTTTTTACGAACGAAATGAGACAAAATTATTTTTTTCCTTTTACTCTCCGTAGTAGAAGTTTCAGTCCTGAGAACATAACATAGACTTTATTTATAATGTTTTTGAAAAATAATGAAAACACAATTATTTAGTTTTTACAAGGGGAGTTCTCAATAGGGACTAAATGAAAACAACTGAACAATTTTTCACAGTATTTTATACACACACACACACACACACACACACACACACACACACACACACACACACACACACACACACACATACACACACAAACACACATACACACACACACACACACACACACACATAAACACTCACTCACTCACTCACACACACACACACACACATACAGACACACACACACACACACACACACACACACACACACACACACACACACACACACACACACACACACACACACACACACACACACACACACACACACACACACACACACACACACACACACACACACACACACATATATATATATATATATATATATATATATACAAACACACGCATTGTATTTACGGAAGTGTGTAAGGCAGGAGTTCCTTACCTTCTAGCAACTGTGTACCCCTTAAAGGACAATAGAGACCTTGGCCCAGGGTCTAGGGGATCACTAGAAAGCGCTCCTGACACTGTTTTGGTTAGGTAAGGTTTTTCGATTAGAAACGTGCTCATTTTTTATATTATTTTTATTGAATAAGTGATAAAACTTTATATTTTAACTATTCATACATTTTCCTATTAGTTGGTAATAGCATTAAGATCATAAAGAAAAATAAAGCAATTACGCACATTACAGTTTTATTTAATAATCATATTTATACAAAAAATATGTTATACGACTGTTTTAAATCAAACAGCGAATAAATCATTCAAATCAACTAAAGCCAATGTGTCTCTTAATTAATGGGAATCTTGATGCTGTTTGCCTGTCAGTAAATAGTCAATTGCAGGTGTAATTGTACGTAATTTTATCATCAAGCCTTCTTTAAAACTTGTTAGTTTGTTTCATAACAGTTCAGAAGAACCACTCTCACACAAGTAACCAGTGACAAATGGCAGTAAAAACAGTATAGTTTTCCGGAAGAGCATTGGATATTCGGTTTATACCAGATTCAGTAGTCTGTTAATGATTGTTCTTTAGATTAAAAGAATTAGATTTTAAAAAAAATTCAACTGGCCTACCAACCAAATCAGAGTGATTTGTGTTTTTGTGACGCTTCGCTGAGAAGGTTTCATGATTTGGTTGAAAGCATTTCTAAACAAACACCACATTGAACGATGAGATTGTCACTGTTTTATGTTTCGAACTTTACAATAAAACCAAAATGTAAGTAGCTTTCGTCATATTTACGATTGCCCTGCGGTTTAGGTTTTTTTTACCACTATGCTTTGAAGTCCCAGGGCTCACCAGAAACTGTTTCATAGTTTATTATGGGCGCAAAACAAAATCTTTTACAATAGTTAGGGACGCTTAACACAACATAAAAATGTTACATCTATTTACCTAATCATCACAGTTCTCGACTTTCTCGTTGATGTAAACGCTCACACTGCTGGATTCAAACTGGCGACCGTGGAGCCAATGGACCGGAACAATAGGTGAAGCACAGCAGAGAAAGATGTAGTCTCTGCCCAGTTGGCGGGACGAAGTCACGTGGTGCGTATCACCTGAAATCTTCCCGCGTATTACCGGTTGGGAACCTTTGGTGTAAGCGATAAAGATTTTTCTAATTGTATTATGTTTTGGTCGGTGTACCAAGATCTAACAGACACATCTTAATTTTTTATACAGTTAGATTTGTTATTGTTAGTCTTACAAATATGCTTTCAAAATAAGCAAAGCTTTCATGAAATTCATGATATTGTTATGATACTAGTGTTAGCTTGAGAAAATAATGACAAAAGCAGCATCATGATATAAATATGTAAGACAATTACAGAACACGACAGTTACAATTTAAATTTGAGCTTTGGTTAGATTATTCTTCACTCATGACAATCTGTGTTAGTCTTACTATGTAAGATATTTTTATATTATATAACTCAATGCTTTATATTTAAATGTTTGGTTTTTGGGTTTTATATTAAACTAGCTGTGACCTGTCACGCCTTGCTGTGGTCGTGGATAAGAAATGAGGAACAAAACAATGCAACGTTTCATTGAAGTATAATTATGCAATACTTCAGAGGCTAAGGCAATACAGAGCTACAGCTGTGTGATTTTGTGATCGAAACGTTGCCGGAATCAATCTGATGAGAAATCTTTTCCCAGTTTCTCCTGGTGCATCCAAAAAGAAAAATTCACCTAACTCTGTAAAATATCAATCATATTTGGTGATCATAAATGCCCTTATGTACGTATATTAATTTGGGAATGCTTGATTGGACATATGACCGGAGATCACCGGTGTCGTAACTGTTCACAGCTAAAATCTACAGCAAAGAGAAGTTCTAGCTTGGGTGGGTGCTAGCATTTCCAAATAACTTGTACTTACAATTTGCCAAACGAAGAGGTTTTGATCACAACATGATATTTTAAATCAACAATTACCGATATTAAGTGATGAGACAAGAAAAGGGAGAAAAACGTTATGCCGTTGATTAAGGAAATTGGCATTATATATATATATATATATATATATATATATATATATATATATATATAAGTTACGTGTTATATTAAGCACGAAAGGTTTTTAAAAGATGATTTTATTTTTACAAACCTTTGTTGAATTTAATAAACAATTAATTTGGAAAACTGTTACATAAATTATAGGTACTTAATAAAACAATTCAAATACAACTGATGTACATACAGTTGGAGCGGAAAACATCTGTGCGATACAGAGGCGACTTACACACTGCCGGGGCTCTGTTCTCACCACCTATATAATACAAAAGCTGCGTAAGCAGGAATTTTCCTAGCACGCATTTAATAATGAAATGTTCACATAAATTGTTCATATAACTCCTCCACCCCTAAAGAAAACTTCGGGGGTTGGCGAAGTTTCGGCATCGGTTGAAGTCCTCTTCTTCTTCTTGATGAGGGCGAAGTATATAAGGCTGCTGAATAGGCCTCCGTAAAGGGCAATTTTCGGCATCGGTTGAAGTCCTCTTCACTGGAGAAGGTCGCCAGGCGAAGGTCTGGGATCCAGTTAAATGGGTTGTCTGCGATTTCCAACGCAGTTTACTCGTAGTTTGTAGGCGTTATTGTTTTTTGATGATGGGCATTTTACAGTCTAATTTTCTGTTCATTATAATTCAACTGAGCAAAAGTATTTGGAATTGATTAATACACCTTATAATGAGTCTTTTCTATCATAGGATAGATGCAAAATGTTTATAACATATACAATTGTTATCAGAATCTAATTTTTGTAGTTCTACAAAATTTACATTGATTACAATAAAAGTTTTATATAATGTTTCATAATTTTTACCATCATTTACATTCAAATTGCCTGTTATAGATTTGATAAAGGATTCTAGTCCGTTTATAAGAATTCTTTTTGTTTTGTTATCTCTTTAAGAGTATAGTTTCTAATTTTCTTCAATTACAATTCTTTTGGTGAAGAACATATTTCAAATAATTAACAATATTTATTACCATAATTAGTTACATATCATTTAATTAATTACAAACGTTTGCAACACATACAATTAATAAAAACAATGTTGTTTAAAAGTTTAATAAAGTTTCTTGCATAGAATTAGTGGACAAAGGTATGGTAGGGATTTTAATTTGATTGTGTTGAATATGAACAAGAAGGATTTTGGTCATTAATTACATTTTTTATTTTCTTAGGCCTTTTAATTTTCGACAAATGTATTTTGTCTTTTGTGTTATGATGTCTAGGCTTTATTTTTCCAGTTTTTCTTTCTTTATCTATCGAAGCTATTTCTTCCTTGCTATATCTGTTTTTCGTTTTGCTTTGCTTCTGAACTGACTTTATATAGACTTCAGATGGTATTTCTGGAAGTGGTTCTTTGTTAAAATTCCTTTTTTCTAAAACTTTTTCTTTAATTCTTTGATTGCTATCCCTAATGTTTTCGTAAAGTATTTTTGTTTTTTCTTTATGGTTTAAAACGTAGTCATTTACAATTTGTTTTTCTAAATCTATATCTAATAAAGTGTTTGAATTTATGTGTCCAAATAAGACTTCGCACGGCGTTAATTTTGTGACTGAATGTATGCTATTGTTATAAGCTATTATAGCATATTTAACTTTCTTAATTATACTGTCTTTTTTAAATTCGATTTGATTATTTAACAGCCTAATGTGTTCTATTAAAGTGGAATGAAATCTTTCACATAATCCGTTTGATTGGGGGTTTTGTGTGCTGATAAAGTGAATTTTGATTTTATGCAAGTCTAATATCTCCTTTACAATTCTGTTATTAAACTCCGTTCCATTGTCTGAGATAATAACTGTTGGTAAGAAGAAATGCGTGAATTAATCTAATAGCTTGTCTGCAATCTCTGTAGCTTGAGAGCTTCCCAAGCGATAAGCTTGAGCATATCGTGAGAACGCGTCGACTAAACTGATAAACGAATTTTTCTCCAAGGAGATTGTGTCAACGTGAATTATCTGAAATGGTCTTGCAGCTGTTGGTGTCAAGTTCATTTCTAGCTGTAAGGGAATTCTGTCGTATTTGGTTCTTTGACATATGTCACACTGATTTATGAAATTTTGGATTAGTGATTTTAAATTAGGTCAATAATATCTTCGCTTAATTTCTTCGTATGTTTCCTGTATCCCGCGGTGATTGGTTTTGCTAACGTGATAGTTACTTATCGTTTCTAAGGTATCTTCTTCCGAAGTTAGGCCTAAGAGTTTGTTATTACACTTAACTAAATTTAGTTCAGTTTGTTTGAAATTTTTGGCTATGCACGATGCAAATTTCTCATAAAAATCGACTTCAAAATATAGATTATATTTTATTTTGGGTACCAAATATGATTTTACAAAATTAACTATGTCTTCTTTAAAATTATTTTCTGATATTTCGACTATTAAACGAATTTTTGAAGTTCCAAATAGCTTTATAATTTTTACTTTCTTCGGCTCATATTTTACTAATGATAAAAATTTTTGGTTTTTTCCAAAGTTTACAGGCTCGTCAGAAATTGGTATTTCAATTTGGGCGTTCCCTTCAAAATTGGAGTGCACGGTTTGACTGTCACTTTCTTGATTGTCCTCTAAGTTGGCGTTATCTGTTGCGTCGAGTTGTACGACCATAGATTCGTTATCATCCAATTCTGGGAAGTAACGTTGTAGTAACCCAGCTGGAGATAACTCAAGGTCTGGTTCTACAGTGTGTTGGGTGTTCGTTGACCATTTATCAGTAACGTTTAATTGTATTCTAGACAATGCGTCTGCATTTTGGTTTAGTTTGCCTTTTTTGTATCTTATGTCATAATCATATTCTTCTAATTTTAATCTCCATCTTAAAAGTTTGGAATTTGGTTCTTTAACTGAAAATAACCATTGTAAAGTTTTATGGTCTGTATAAATTTTAAATTTTCTCCCAAATAAATAAGGCCTGAAATGTTTTGTGGCCCATACGATTGCTAATAATTCCTTTTCAATCGTGGAGTAATTAGTTTCGCTGTCGTTTAAAGTTCTGCTGGCATACGCTATAGGAAGGTCTTTTCCATTTTTGTCCTGGCTTAAAATTGCTCCTAGTGCATAATTACTAGCGTCTATCGTTAGAGTAAGTTCTTTTTCAAAGTCTGGGTATTGTAGAAGGTGCTCATTAGTCAATATATTTTTACATGTTTCAAAACATTCTATAACGTCTGGATTTTCTATGTTTATTTTTGCATTTTTCTTTAAACAGTTAGTAAACGGTTTTGTTATCTTGGCGAAGTTTTTAATATATTTTCGATAATAGCTTAATAGTCCTAAAAATCCTTTAATTTGTTTGGTGGTTTTAGGTATTGGATAGTCTTTGATTGCCAAAATCTTTGCTGGGTTAGGTTTTACGCCATCTGGTGTCACAACATGTCCCAAATACGCCACTTCTTTTCTTAAAAATTCTGTTTTATCCAGCTGTACTTTAAAGTTGGCTTTGCGTAATCTGTCGAAAACTTCTTTAAGTCTTTGTATATGTTCTTGGAGGCTAGTAGAATAAATTATAATGTCGTCTAAATAAACTAAACACGTTTCATTTTGGATGCCTCTCAGAATATTATTCATAATTCTTTGAAATGTAGGAGGCTATTCTTTAGTCCAAAGGGCATTCTTAAAAATTCGTAGGGTCCCGTTTCTGTTGAAAACGCTGTTTTTTCTATGCTATTTTTATCCATTTCTACTTGGTGAAATCCTGAGGCTAAATCTAAAGTCGTAAAATATTGAGACCGTCCTAATTTGTCTAATATGTCTGTAATGTTTGGCAAGGGAAATTTATCGTCAATTGTTTTTTGTTTAATCCTCTAAAATCTATTACTAATCGAATTTTTCTTTTGCCAGAAGCGTCTTGTTTTTTGGGTACAATCCAGACAGGAGAGTTCCATGGAGAATTCGAGGGTCTAATAATTCCTTGTTTAAGCATATCCTCAGTTTGTTTATCAATTTCGTTCTTGTAAATCTCTGGATATCTATAATTTCTAGAGTATACGGGAATTTCATCAGTAGTCCTAATAACATGTTTTATTTGGTTGGTAAAAGTTAAATCGTTTCCCTCAATATGGAATAAATCTGCATAATCTTCTATTAAACTTGTTATAGCGGATTTTTCTTCTAATTTCATATGTTCCATTCTAAATTTTGATAAATCTAAATTTTTCCTTCTCGATTTTTTTGTTTATAATCTAATAAATTGAAATTAATGTTCTTTTGCATTGTATCAGGTTCAAGGATATTGTATTCTTCTAAAGATTTTAATTCTAATGGTTCATTTACTGTTAATTCTACATTTACTTCTGTGCTGTTTATTATAGGGCAGTAGGCTTCTCCGTTGTGTACTGAGACTATACACTGCGGAATTTCTAATCCATTTAAGTGTTTGTATGGTAAGAGTCCTTCTCCATCTTGAATATTTTGTATTCTAAATTTAATCGTTTGGCTAGTGCGGGCTTGTATAACATAACTTGTTCCCTTTTTTGCGTCCCGTTCCTGACATTCGCCTTTATTATTATTATTATTGTTATTATTATTATTTTGTTCTTCTGTGTTAAAATATTTAATCGGGATTTGCTTATTGCGAATTATTAATTTATCATTCACAAAATTTAAATTAATTTTTAATTCTTTTATGTTATCTAATCCAAGGAGTAAATCGAAATCTTTATGGAAATCAAATAAATAGAATTTGGTTGTTTCTTTTCCTAAAAGTGGTAGTGTACAACTGTATTTTTCTTTTGATACTCCATGAGCTGTACTCATTTCAAATGGTTCTTGTTTTAGGGTGTTTTTGAAAAAATGGAAAGCTATTGATTTTTTAATAAATGATCTCGTGCTTCCGGTGTCAATCAGCATCTTTAGGTTGGTCTTGGGATCGTGGATGTACGGTAGTTCGTTTGTGTCGTCTTCGATATGCATTATGGAAAATGTCTTTTTATTGTGGTTAGTCCTAAAAAATGATTTTGGGTATGATTGTCCTCTTGAGTGAATCCACATGCGTTTTCCTCTTGCGTTGAATCATCAAAGTCTATGTAGCTGTCAGGGTCCTCTTGCGGTTCATAATCCGTTTGTTCGGTCAGATAAGAGTTAGTCATCTGTTCAGTCAATCGATTCATAGTTTGATCGTAATTTTCTTCTTCTATTGGTTTCCCTTTGATGAACTTTTAATGGTGTGTAATTGTTAGATTGTCTCGGTTGTTGATTTTGCTGTACGTATGAGTTAGGTTTAGTAAATTGGTTAGGATTATTTTGGTAGTTGGGCCTATAATTTTGGAATGTTTATTTGTTAGGAAGGGGTTTGCGAATAGGCGGGTATTGTGGGGCCCTAGGTGGAATGTTCTTTTAATATTTTGAAATAATTTGTTATTTTTAAATTGAAAGTCATTAGTAAGCATGTTAAGCGCTTCGCTAAGAGAATCTGGATTTTTGGTGCGCATTAGCGATCCTACGGGTTCATGTAAACCTCTAAGGAGAACTCTTAACCCTAATTTCTGTACATATTCTATCAAAACATCTTTGGCCAATTGTCTTTGAGGCTCTTTATTAATAAAAAATGAGATCTGTAAGTTTAATAGTTTTTGAATTCTCTCATAAAATTTAAAAGGTGATTCGTTATTTTCTTGTTTTAACTCAGCCATTTCTAAATTTAAAGTAAAGCAATCTCTTTTGTCTGAATAGCTGGTTAATAATACTTTTTTAATCTCATACCAATTATATGAATTTGAGTTTACTACCATTTCTAATGCTTGACATTTTAACTTAGCTAGTATAGAAGAAAATAGATATTCATTTTGAAAATCCTCTGGATTTTCGTTTACATAAAACTTATTTACTACCTTATCGCATATTGAAACAAATCTGTGGAGCATAGTGGGCTCTCCACTATACTCAGGAATCATATCAAGATATTCCTTCTTTAATGTTGGCGTTGCCATTTTAAAATATTATTTTCTTTAAAATAATAAAATTAAAAATCAATTATATAAAATTAAGAATATTTACTCTACTTTTCTTAATTCTATTTCTTACGATATACTTACAAGTGGATCCAAAATACTTTGCTCATTTGAACTATTTTTTCACTTTTCACTTTTCACTTACACGATATTCACTCGTGCTCTTAATAGATATGCGCTCTATTAAGTTGTTGTAGATATTCACTCTACTAAAGTTTTCTTGATGTCGTTACAAATATGCGCTCTGTAATGAATCGAGTTTTTGCAGTATCTCGGTTAACGATTGAAATCGATAAAAATTATGTTCATTAATTCTCCCGAGATGTCCTACTGACTGCGCCAGTTACGTGTTATATTAAGCAAGAAAGGTTTTTAAAAAATGATTTTATTTTTACAAACCTGTGTTGAATTTATTAAACAATTAATTTGGAAAACTGTTACATAAATTATACTTAATAAAACAATTCAAATACAACTAATGTACATACAGTTGGAGCGAAAACGTCTGTGCGATACAGAGGCGACTTACACACTGCCGGGGCTCTGTTCTCACCACCTATATAATACAAAAGCTGCGTAAGCAGGAATTTTCCTAGCACGCATTTAATTATGAAATGTTCACATAAATTGTTCATATAACTTATATATATTAAAACGTGGTGTAAGGATAGCATGTGTCGCAAAGCGTTAATGAGTCAACAGTGCGTTACATGTAGAAAAATAAAGAACATTTAAGTAGTGTGAGAGTAGGGACATGTCCATCGACGAAAGTTCACTTTGAAAGATATGAACATCAAAAATCTTTGAGTATGTGGATAAAAGGTCAATCAGAAACTGATGAGTCTGAGTTCAATTTTTATTTGTGAAAAGACTCAGACGTTTGTATGGACATTTTGTTTAAAACGGGGGTGAACGTACCGACCAGTATATAAAATTTATTCAATAATTCGAATCAAAAATATTATTTTTAATCGAATACTATATTATTATTTATTCAACTACTTATGTATTTAGATATTACAATAAATTTTAATATAATACATATGGAAAACCATCGCAGACAAATCAAATAATACAAAATTATTCAAATCATCCTTATAACCAAAAAATGGCACCACTGTATGTTAAAGAATGTACAAAATAGCAATGAACATAAATGATCAAATGAAAGAGATAAATATAATATATCAAATTGGATTAGAAAATGGATATAAAAGAAAACTATAGATAAATTGAATAATAACATAAACAGAAAATCAACAATAACTTTGTAAATAATACAAGGGAAAAAATTTGGACAACTTTAATATTCACTGGTAACGAAATAAACAAAATTATAAGATTATTTAAAGAAACTAATTTACAAATTACTTACAAAACCGATAATAAAATAAAAATATAGTAAACAATAACAATAATCAAAGTATAAGGCATGAAAGTAATAGTGTATATAATATAAAATGTGAAAAGATTGTAATTAATTATATGTAGGACAAACAAAAAAAAAAATTAAAAAAAAGATACAATGAACATTTAAACGCTTATATTAAACCAAACATATATAAATCCAATTTGGCTATTCATTGTATTAATAATGGACACAGATTATCAGAAATAGAAAATATGAAATTAATAAAAGGATTAAACAAACTGTTAAACATGAATATATGTGAAGTATTACAAATTTATAAACATAAAGCTAAACACAAATTAATTGATGAGCAGATTGAAGTGAAATCAAAGCACCAAACTATTTATAAGATCATTGATGTTATGGAAAAAATTACATTAAGTGCAATACTTATAAACATTTGGTTTCTTGTAGTACATATGATTTAATTTTAGTAAAATTGTTATTTTAAATAATTATTTTCCTGAAGATGCTGGTATTGTTTTATCGGCGAAAAGCTTTGAATAATTTATATATTAAAACTATTCTTGTTTTTGAAATATGTTTATTTTATAACTATATTACAAGAAAACATATCACCATATTTAATATTATATATATATATATATATATATATATATATATATATATATATACACTTTTATAATATTACTAGTAGCTTAATTTTATTATAATCATACTAAAATATGTATAATGTATATATTATATATATATATATATATATATATATATATATATATATATATATACCGAACGTTCGAGCTTTCAAAACGAGTTAGTATTACGTATTAATGTTTGTAAGGAAAATAAATATATTCATAATATCAATAATAAATTTAGTTTTGGAAGCATTTCTTGTTACAGAATATCAGTTAGTATATAAGCTAGCTAGTAAATAAATGTAACAACACAGTGTTATGAGTGCTCACGCGGTTGTGTGTGTGTGTGTGTGTGTGTGTGTGTGTGTGTGTGTTTGTGTGTGTGTGTGTGTGTGAGTGTGTGTGTGTGCTTGTGTATGTGTATACGAAATACTTTCTAGTTTGGTTTTTTAGTAAAGAAATATTGTATAAATATTTTGTTTCTTTAATTAAATCCGTATCATAGAAACATAACAGCAATAATAGTAATAACAACAACAATAACAAGAAGATAAAGAAGAACAACATTAAAAACACAATAACTACACAAGCAATAATAATTTTTTAATATTAAAAGATATTGTAACAATTATATAACTTATAAATAATTTAACAATACATAATATAATATTATGCAGTTAATGACATCTATCTATGTTGTTCCCTTATGGAAATACGAAATATATATACATATTGTTAATAATATTTATTTTTAGTATTTTATACTGCAATGATGTTCTTCAAAATTAGAAATAATTCAAAGAAAATTGTATTACAAACAATTGTGTGGATTCTATAACCTTCGTATCCGCATGGGTTTAAATCGATCACGTATTCTGTATCGAGGTGTTTATGTACATTAAAACCACTTTAAATGACGACAACAAAATTCAGTGGAAAAGAAGTGAAAACGTTGCTATTGTGAACTACCAGACCATTTTGTGTTAAGGAAAAGGATTAATATTATCTGGCTAACAATACAACTTTTGAGAAACCTCAGAAAGATAAGGAGAAAGGAAAGAATTTTATTGGAATACAAATTCTATATTAAGTTTTAATAAGCAGTTAGATAGATTGTTGAGAACGCCTATGCCCAAGTTGATTGTGCGGTTTTTATGATAATCAAAACAAGTTAGCCCACTCTGGTAAAGGTTTTCCGCTTTTTTCACCACGGTATCTGCATCTTTGAGTACTCCTCCCACATTGTCTTGAAGTTGGGACAGCTCGTATTCGAAGCATTTGCCCACTGACTCTGCAGATAACGGTAGCTTAGAACTACACCAAAATATCGAGTAAGATACAGCCTTGTCCAGAAGTGCTTGCAGGTTCGTGTCAATCAGGCTGACGTCAGTAAACCTGGCCGTAATGTTATTTAAGCAGCGCTGGGCTAAGTAAATCTCTGAAATATTTAGAAACATGGGTTAAAAACTCATATCAATAAAGTGTAACATAGTATCAAAGTGCTATGTACTGACATAGAGACATCGAACGTTTTTAAGCAAGTTTGTGTTATCATCTCATTAAAAATTAAAGTAATAATTTACCTATTTATTTCACTGTTTATTTAGATCGACGATATTTCGACGATGAACTCAACTAATCAACACATAAGCCACCTAAAAATGCAAGGTAATTTAGGAAACCTAAAACTGGTCTTCATCAGTGTCAAGGTTGGATGCGTTGAAGGATTAAGTGTCTCCCAACACCTCAACACTCATCAGAGAGATTGAAGATAGCTTAATTCATTGGGAAACATTTCAACTCATTACGTTTTTCATAAGTTACTTATAAGAAGTTCAAAAAGAAAAATAATGTGTTAATAATAATTGAGGTTCTTCAAAATTGGGATCATTTAAGTTAAGTAAATTATTTTCTATTAACGGTCTCAATACAAGAGGAATGCTCATTTAAGAAATATAAGACATTATATGAGATACAAGAGAACATATGTACAACCTATGAGAAGAGGGTATAGATTCAGTGCTGGTTACAGTTCGCCCACCACGAGAACCGAGGCGACGTATGAGGGGTGCGGGGAAGTATTTTCAGAAAATCCCATCTACCTAACATCCCTTCCACTCCCAAAGCATTGTCTCTCGAACGCGCCAGTTAGTACTAGCCCAGTCACGAACATTCGCCTGAACCTTTAGTTGATATTGTGCCGTTGTCATGTGAGAAAGTAAAAACACAGCCTTCGGTTGAAACTTTTATCACTAACGCAAGTGATATAATCTTTTAGACAATTTAAATAAGTTCAAGATGAATTAACCGACAGTGTTGCGGCAAGGTCTAACCGCAACGGGTGATGTTTTTACAATTCTGCAAAGGGTAGTACACTAAAAGCTGGGTTTGTCATTCTCTGCATTCCTTCCACCTCGGTTCTCGTGGTGGGCGAACTGTATATAACCCTCAACCAAATATTGTTGAAAAATAACTATTTCGGAATGTCTGAATCTAACGATTAGAAATATTTAAATACATACCTTGATTGATTACTGTGGCATATAGACCTCTCGCCGTGGTTACGCATTTCACCTCCTCGGCGTTCTTAGAGTCGTTCAGAAAGGTTTCCACGTAAACGATTTTGTCTAGAGTTTTTTGCATCGCAGTCACATACTCCGACTCCAATGTTTTATTTATTTTATTGAATTTCTCAATAATACTATTTAAATTTAAATAATACGGCTGAATGTATTTCCTGGCCTGTGAGATATACGTTTCCAAGGACGCAGAGCCCGCCTTCACGGCAGTAGCTGCATTCGCAGATATCAGCCACACCTGAAATAAATGTATATATTTTAAAAATGTTAGATATATGCAAAGGTAATCGGATTCTTTCTATAATAAATTAAAATATATAATTTTTTTTATTAATTTATAACAATCTAAGACTTACGAACGGATTAAAACAAGTTTTAAAAAATATTACATTTCTACTGAGATAAAAAATATTTTAGTTACTTTTTACTTTACAATTACAATTAATATAAATTATTTACATACATATGTTAGAATCACAATATCAAGTGGCAAAATAAAAAAGGGAGTTACCCATTCAATTTTCTATTTCCCTTTCTATACAGTATATGGTTTTTGACTATAATTTTTTCTTAGTATTTATTCGTTTCTAATTTATAAAGCTATTAATGGTCTCTTGTATTGCTTCATTATAGCAAGAGACCTTTCTTTTTCATATACATCTCTAAGCAAATGATTTCTGGATATTGGCAAGTTGGTTCAGCGTCAAAGTGTTTCAAACATGTAGCATCTTTCTGTCAGACAATCTATTTACTCATCTATCCATGCATCTACATGTCTGTCTATATATCTGTCTGTCTATATAACTATTATTCTGTCAATGTATCAATTATTTATATAACTATCTATCTGTCTATCTTCATCTCAGTGAATCTATCCACCAGTCTATGTATCTATCTATATATCTGTCTATCTATCTGTCTGTCTATATATCTATCTGTTAATTTTTATATTTGTCTTTATATCTACCAATATATCTCGCTATCTGTCTATCCATCTGGTTGTCTGTTTCTCTATCTATCTGTCTATATTTGTCTATATGTCTATATATCTGTTTATGTTTATCTATCTATACATCTATTTGTTTATTTCCTATCTGTTTATCTATATACTTATCTATATATCTACTTGTCTATCTATCTATATATCTGTTTATCTATCTATCTGTTTATCTATCTGTCTGTCTATATATCTATCTGTTAATCTATAGTCTTGTCTATATATCTACCTGTCTATCTCGCTATTTGTCTATCTATTTAGTTGTCTGTTTATCTATCTAT
Organism: Prosapia bicincta; assembly: GCA_036971475.1. Taxonomy (NCBI): domain Eukaryota; kingdom Metazoa; phylum Arthropoda; class Insecta; order Hemiptera; family Cercopidae; genus Prosapia; species Prosapia bicincta. The sequence goes on along the minus strand of JBAIZL010000009.1, from coordinate 60,110,040 downwards.
CTGCCAATATTTTTCTATATGTCTATATATATCTGTTATATTTATTTATCTATATATCTATTTGTCTATTTCCTATCTGTTTATCTATATACTTATCTATATATCTACTTGTCTATCTATCTATATATCTGTTTATCTATCTATCTGTTTATCTATCTGTCTGTCTATATATCTATCTATTAATCTATATACTTGTCTATATATCTACCTGTCTATCTCGCTATTTGTCTATCTATTTAGTTGTCTGTTTATCTATCTATCTGTCAATATTTGTCTATATATCTATATATATCCGTTTATATTTATCTATCTATATATCTATTTGTCTTTTCCTATCTGTTTATCTATATATTTATCTATATATCTATTTGTCTATCTATCTATATATCTAATTATCTATCTGTCTGTCTATATATCTATTCCTCTTTATCTATCTATCTGTTTATATATCTTTTTGTCTATCCATCTGTCTATCTGTGTATCTATCCATCTATCTGTTTATGTATATACTTGTTTGTATATATCTTCTTGTCTATCTATCTATACATCTGTCTGTTTATCAATCTGTTTATCTATCTGTCTATCTATATATCTATGCCCCTTTATCTACCTATTCTTATGTTTATACATCTATTTGACTATGTATCTATCTATCTATCTGTTTATCAATATATATATATATATATATATATATATATATATATATATATATATATACATATATATATATATATATATATATATATATATATACGTACATATATATATATATACACACACACACACACACATATATATCTATATATATATATATATATATATATATATATATATATATATATATATATATATATATATATATATATACATATATTATATCTATCTGTCATATATATTATGTTTATTTATCTGTCTCTCTCTATATTTATCCCTCTCTTTCTATCTATTTATCTGTCTATATATCTTTTTGTCTATCTACCTATCTATCTGACTATCTATCTTTTTATCTATAAACTTGTCTATAAATTTTCCTGTCTATCTATATATCTGTCCATCTATCTGTTTCTCTATGTATCTATCCATCTCTGTCTATCTATATATCTGTCTAAATATCTATTTGTCTATCTATCTATCTATCTGACTATCTATATATCTGTCTATCTATCTATCTTTCGGTTTATCTATCTATCTATCAATCTGTTCATCTAACTTATTATCTATTTTCCTATCTGTCTTAGTTGATCTATATATCTACCAGTAAAACCTTTTTTTAGAACTACGCAAGTAGTCCTACTTGCATTCGTTTGTTGTAATATCCGGTTTTTATGGTTGTTTCGATATCAGAGGATAGAATATATTTGTCGTGCTAAGTAAGAAAAAAGCAAGAAGGTAAATTAAAGGTGATCAAAGTTTGAGCATTCATTAAAATTTAAAAAAAATAATAATATGTGCTATTCTAAATTGCATTTTATTGAGAATGCAAGAATAAAAACCTAAAAATGTACTTTTATCCAAGCGTCCGTAAAACATAAAGGTGAATAAGTTTTTGGAATACAAGTTTTATTTGGGATATACTAATTCTAAAAAAATCCTTTTGAGTTAAACTGCAATTGCATAGTTATAAGTTTTACTTTATTATTCAACGTTAAAATATATTTCACCAAAGGACTTAACTATTAATACAGAAAATATACTCAATCGGGAGTTTTTTTAAAATTTAGATATAATAACCGGATTGATTACTTAAAGTAGGCAATCTCATTCCTAACTAAGAAAGAGTTTGGACATTGTAATTTTAACCTTAATTTGTATTTTCCATGTAAGTTACCAAATTTAATATACAAAAATGTAACAAACGAAAGCAATTTTTCAAAACTTACTCCTGCTGCTTTCCCACAGGCGGCCATTGCACCAACAGCAGCCTGACCCTGTCTCTCCAACGCCCTCATTCCTCGCGAGAGGCAATCTCTCGCTTGAATTTGCAAACCATAGAAAGTAACATACGAGTCATCCACTTCTGTAAGTTTCTGTTTAATGTACTGCGTTATTGTGTCATTAGCTTTAGTGTAGCAAGTCTTGGCATCTTCAAAGTCTGACGCAGTCTCAATTTGAAAGCTGTAAGGGCACTCAGACAAGGCGTTGAAAATAGTCGTTCCTTTTGAGCTGTCTTGCACGGCCAGCTTCACTATATACTCGGACAGCTTGTTGCGAATTTTGACTTTACAGTCGAACACATCCTTGGCCACTGGAATGAACCAAGAGAATTATTGTTTAAACTTATATTTGAGTGGTAAAACGTGTTTCTGTATATAAATTAGGCTATGTCAAATGTCAGGGCGTTTACCAAACACATAAAACTAGAAAAAGATATCGACGATGTCCTAAACCTAGTACTTTGAGTATAAAAAGTAGCAAATAAATTATAAAATCAGGGGGAAAATACATTCTGAGTAATTGGAGCTAACATCTGAACGCTCATATAAAACCGAAAATATGCAAATCAAATTTGGCTACACATTGTATCAATAAACAACACAAATTTCCTAATACAGAAATTATAAAATGTATTAAATAAATAAATAAATGACTAAAAAGAAATATATATGAAGCGATAGAAATTTTTCGCATAAAATAGAAAACAAATTAATAAATGAGCAAAATCAAGTGAAATAAAATCACCAAACTATTTACAAGGTCATTGATATAATGGCAATATTAAATATAATTACCAATAAACATATTACTGAATTACAAAGAACATATGATTGAATTACGTTGAACATATGACCGAATTACAATAAACATATGATTGAATCACAATCAAAATGTGAGTGAATTACAATGAACATATGATTGGAATACAACGAACATATGATTGAATTACATTAAACATATGATTAAATTACAATGAACAAATGAATGAATTACAATAAACATATGATTGAATTACAAGAAAAATAATATTGAATTACAATGAACATATGATTGAATTACAATGAACATATGATTGAATTATAATGAACATATGATCGAATTACAATGAACACATGATTGAATTACAATAAATATATGATTGAATTACAAGAAAAATAATATTGAATTACAATGAACATATGATTGAAATACAATGAACATATGATTGAAATACGTTGAACATATGACCGACTTACAATAAACATATGATTGAATCACAATCAACATGTGAGTGAATTACAATGAACATATGATTGGAATACAACGAACATATGATTGAATTACATTAAACATATGATTAAATTACAATGAACACATGATTGAATTACAATAAAAATATGATTGAATTACAAGAAAAATAATATTGAATTACAATGAACATATGATTGAAATACAATGAACATATGATTGAAATACGTTGAACATATGACCGACTTACAATAAACATATGATTGAATCACAATCAACATGTGAGTGAATTACAATGAACATATGATTGGAATACAACGAACATATGATTGAATTACATTAAACATATGATTAAATTACAATGAACACATGATTGAATTACAATAAAAATATGATTGAATTACAAGAAAAATAATATTGAATTACAATGAACATATGATTGAAATACAATGAACATATGATTGAAATACGTTGAACATATGACCGACTTACAATAAACATATGATTGAATCACAATCAACATGTGAGTGAATTACAATGAACATATGATTGGAATACAACGAACATATGATTGAATTACATTAAACATATAATTCAATTACAATCAACATATGATTGAATTACAATGAACATATGATAAAAATATGATGATCATATGATTGAACTACAATAAACATACGATTGAATAACAATAAATATATGTTTGAATTACATTAAAAAATAGATTTAACTTTATCTAGAATATTATACAATACTTTAAAAAAATGCTCAATTGACTTATATTAAAAAGGTTATAATAAAAAATATCTGCAATGTAAAAGTAACAATTTTAGTGTAATAAATAACATTATTACTAGAATTGTGTATTTTTATACCAACGAATATAGTACCTGCATTAATAAGCTGTTGGTTGACGGACGCACGCGCCGTAGCCACGCACGCTATGCTAGCATTGTTGCCAGTCCCGATCACTGTTTGGAACGCTTCTAGGATGACCTCGACGTAGGGCTGGAGTGTATAGTTCAAGGAGAATTCGTCCGAGCTTTTGATATTGATGATCAAGTCTTCCAGCTCTGCTCTAGCGTTGTCTAACAAATTTTCTACTCTATCCGATAGTTCGCGGGCAAGTAGCACTTGCTTCTCGATTGATTGAAAGATTTTAAAAGCTGCAAACTGTCTTTCCCATGATTGTTGGGGTCTTGACGTTGCCTAGAGTTGTGCAAATATATGTTACAGAGAGCAAAAGGAAACCAATGTGGTGCTTATTTTTTGAGGAACTGCTTTAAGATGAATATCTTTACAGCAAGAGAAATAATTTAATGACTTGAGAAATAATTTAAAATTAGATATTAAAATACATATACAGCATAGTGAACACAATACGCATTTTTATTCAATATTTAATTTTGCCAAAGAATGAAAAATTGAATTTTGTAAAAATTATAATTTATGAATATTGCATGTATTTATAATTTATGAAACAAAAGAGAATAAAACGTAATATTTCATGCTAAAAATATTTTATTTTAAAAGTAAATAAACTGGGATGTAATAAAGATAAGAACATTACAAGTTATCATAATAAAAATATATTATACTACAAGTTCTTGAGCAATGAATTTAATCACAAGTGACACAATAATTAATTTAAATATATAGCTAGATAGATTGATAGCAAGATATAGAGATAGATCAGTAGTTAGAGAAATAGATAAACAGAGAGTCAGACAAATAGATTGAAAGATTGAGAGGCAAACAGATATATATATATATATATATATATATATATATATATATATATATATATGTATATATGATGAATAGTTATTATCTGAAGTACATCAGTTCATTCTGCAGTGCATAAAATCGCAGTTCCGACGTTTCGCTAGAATCTCATCTAGCATTGACGAGGCGAACCCAACAACAGTTGAAGGGCGATATATATATAAATATTTATAGTATTGGGAGAGAGAGAGAGAGAGAGAGAGAGAGAGAGTGTGAGAGAGAGAGAGAGGAGACAGATAGATACAAAAAAGATAGATAGATAGATAGATATACAGAAAGACCGGAAGATAGATAGATTATTCGAACGATAGATTGTTAGAAAAATAGATAGAGATACATAGAGAGGTATATAGTTAGATATACCTGAAGATTAATAGCTAGATAGATGGAAAGATAGTTAAATTTATATTTAGATATATAGATAGAGAGGCAGTTGATTAATAGATATAGGCCTTTAGATTGTTAGATAGATATTTAGGTAGATAGGTAGTGGTAGGTCAGATAGACATATATATATATATATATATATATATATATATATATATATATATATATATATGTGTGTGTGTGTGTGTGTGTGTGTGTGTGTGTGTGTGTGTGTGTGTGGGTGTATGTGTATATATATATTGGTAGAGGTAGGTCCTTGTACGTTTACAAATGCTTTTCGGATATTTGTCAAACAATAATATAATTTCTTGAATATGAATAATTAATTTTTCATTTTGACTTTCAATGTAACATTAAGCTGCAAAGAGATTTAAAAGGAGTGATATGAAAGAATATTCCTTGACTTTTACAAACGTGTCAAAAATAAAACTCACCACAAGACACGCAGCAACGGACACAAAGAATAGTAATTTGGCCATTGTAAGCTGATCATCTGCAATCGCAACACTTTTAAAATTACAGTATTTTTAAATAGTTTCTCTTCTTAACATACGTTTACGATAGACTTAATTTGCTAAATGTCTTTGTAAATTACAGATATTTACAAATTCATGATAACGTGTTTTAGTGGCCAATAAAATAAGTTTTCTACTTGTTTTGAGTATGCTTTTTTAACTGTTTAAAATACAGGCAATAAACTTTATTTACAGCAATTTTAATAAATTACTCTTAACATTTACCCTTGAAATATATAGAGAAGTTTTTGTAATAATACGTTTGCAACGTCGGTACGTCGCTAGTGTTATAGTGTATGTATATTAAAATAAAGATAATACCGCCTCATATTTAAAGTCTACTAAACTGAAAGTCACTAGACTGAAGTAAATCATTATCTTGCAACCACTAAGGCAAATCCATTAAGCAAAAGCTCATATTTAAATCAGTTATGCGTAATTACGATCATAAATAAATTAATTGTAAAAATATTTTATGAAACTAATATATCAAAATATAAAATAAAGGTATGGTATTTAAATTTTACTGACACGATGTCTTCACATTCAATTAAATCCTTACATTTATGCGGGAAGATATTAATTTATATACGATCTTAACGCAGTAATAAATAATAATAATTATTTAATACAGATATTATAAAATAAAAATTAAATAATTTAATTACCTTAACGAGCACTAAAGTCAAGTAATGCACAATCAGGAAAGAGTAATTTCTATATGAATTAATGGTTTTGACTATAGAGCTAGATATTATCAGGTAAACAAAATTTAAAACATATATTAAATAGAAATAAAAAAAGCTGTAAATCGTGAGTCATAGGACTCAATGGGTTCATTGAGCTCACCGGATCTCTAGAGACTCTAGGGATTCATGGAGTTCTCGGGATCTCATGGGACGCAAGGGATTCATGGAAAACATGGGATATCTCGGGACCTTAGGAATTCATGGAGCTCACTGGATGTCATAGGATTCTTGGTATTTATGGAACTCACCGAATCTCATAGGGCTCAAGGGATTCATGGAGGACTTGGTATGTGATGGGAATTAGGAATTTATGGAGCTCACTGGATGCCATGTGACTCTAGGGATTCATGGAGCATTTGATTTATCTTGTTATTCAAGGATTTCATGGATCTCACCGAATCCCATGTGACTCACGGAATTCATGGAGTTCACCGGATCTAGTGTGACTCAAGGTATTCATGGAGTTCACAAGATCTCATGGGGCTGAAGGGTTTCATGGAGTCACCGGGATGTCAAGGGACTCTAGGGATTCATGGCGCTCTTGATATGTCATGGGACTCAAGGATTTCATGGATCTCACCGGATCTCATGTAACTTAAGGGATTCATGGAGCTCACGGGATCTAATGGAACTCTAGGGACTCGTGAATTTCTCCGAACTCATGGGACATATAGGAATCCTGGAGCTGACGGGATCTAATGAATCTTTCTAAAAGTTTCTGTGAACTCATTGACTGGAAAACCGAACAACACTTTTTTATGGAATTATTGTATTACACTAAATAGCTAGTTCCTAAAGTGTAATTAATACCAAACAACTCTAATTATTCAAATAATAATCTGAAGAGATGGGTAAATCACAAATGAACCTATGGAGGGGCTATACAAGACTCCTCCATAGGGGCTTGACCATGATGCTCTGGCTGTTCTACCCACTAAGCTTCAACCTCTTTTGACATATTCTTCTATTAATATAAGTGGTACCACTAACTTGAGTTAGCTATAAAAAGATCAGCTTATGTTCGTCAGTCTCTTCGTCCGCTCCTCTTCTTAAGTCTTTGTACTGAGGCATCTCAAGTGATATTCCTACTCGTCCTTGTCGCATTGCCTACCTCTGGACTTGGTTGGTCTCTTCTTACGCGCATCATAGATTTCAGTTTTGTCGCACGTTTTAGCGTTGCCAACTACGTAAACTCTTTTCTCAGTAATCTCGACATAGATATCTGGATTATTTTCTCTGTTAAATATCTCGACGTTGGTATTTACTATCAGGTCACAAACGTCACTTCATTTTGCACGGTCAGTGATTAAAGAAAAATTTTAATAAAAATTATAATTTCTAATTTAAAATATTTTAAACTCGATTGCATTATTTTAAAAATGAAAAGGAACGTGTAGACATTTGGTTGGGGTTTCATTCGTAATTAATATTTTATTACGAAAACCCATTTTATAGATTTCATTTTTAAAATGACGAAATTTTATTTTTCGTTTTGAAAATATCTTTTAAACGGATTCATTTAGAAATTGTAAACAACATAAAATGACTTTATAATGTATTTCTCTTACAACAACGAAAATTCCAAATTGCTTTGTTGTATTGCAAAATATTTTATGTTGAATATTTTAATTGTTTCACTTATAAAATATAATTTCACATTATCTTTAGTTAAGGTAATTGAGATTCAAACTTTTAAAATATAGTAAATGTTTAATAAAGATTAGGGCTTCTAAGATGCTCATATATGTATGTGGTACGAGTTTTGATAGGGAGAAAGCTTTTAATACAGTTTAAATCCGAAGTAAATAATGTTTGTCAACTTTGAATGTGTCATGCTAGTATAGGATTTGGAAATATTGAGTTTTAAGGATCACGTTCCAAAGAACGTACAATTGGCCAAGATTTTAAATTCAAATAATAAAATAGTTTAGAAGTTTTATAGTCCAGCTTTATTCAAACATATAAGGAAGATTTAATCTTTCTGGAAAATAATAAAATAACATGTTCTAGTGAAAAGTAAAACATTTAGAAATTTATTATTATTTTCATAATAATATTATTTGAACAAAATAAACCCCGCAGGTGAGGTGCGGACTAGCCACACCTACTAAGAGGGGTTTGCCGTCCCTCGCGGTACCCCAGCCAATACTAACAACACTTACTTCACTGTTACACACTTTACACGTTCTACAAACACCACATTCACAACACAATTTTTACGAATTAACACTCACTTCTTTTCTGTTGGTGATTTTTACTGGTGAGAGTCGTTGCGCGTTGGGAGTGCTGAAAAGGCCAGAGCTTGACAAACTCAGGTCCGGGACGCTGATGTGAGCTTGCTCTACCGAAAACGTAAGCGCGGTTTCTGGTCTGCCAGCCGCTTCGGTCCTTGGTCAGGGAGTTTCCGCGGTGCACGGATTGTTGGAGCCTGTGCACAGTATTACGAGTTCTCGACTGATGCCCATCCAGTCGAGCTAAGGAGAAAAGCTATAGGATCAGAGTTCTTAGGGTTGGAAATGACCTTAAGGTGACCAAAGGATGTACTCGTTCCTATAGTCTCGTCCGTAACGCCCGACACGATGGTTGGCTTAATATACTTTTATGGAAAACATAAACACGTCAAATGGAGTTAGTTTAAAGAGGACACGTCAGGTTTCACCTGATAAGCATAAGGTTGACGAGGGGAGTGAAAGTTCATGGTGGCAACGTCACAGACTTTGCCATCATCAAAGTATTTAATATTTTCTAGTGTCGAGGAAGTGAAAGATCTCTCGAAAACACTGCTAGTTGCAACCTCCACCGAGAAATAAACTTGTTTTTTTTTTTTTTCAAAAATGACCTCTTTTTTGACCAGATCATGGTATCTGTGGCTCCCCATCGATCCTTGAACTCTTCCAAGGAGGTCATTTCATGTAGAAATATTATTAACGTGTCTGTGGATGAAATTAAATAAGAACTGGATTCTCAGTACGTAACGGACGTTTTACCAATCATGAAGACATACAAGGGTGTTAAAGTTGCAACAGCCTCGTTTAGTTTGATATTTGGGAAACCAGATGCACCTGAATACATTCATGCGGGGTACCAGAGGCTCTCAGTGAGGCCATATGTGACTAACCTCGGAAGTGTTTCAAGTGCCAACGTTTCGGGCACATAAGTTCTTGTTCGAAGCAGGGCGTATGTGGTCTGTGTAGCGTCGATGGTCATGAAGAGAAGGAGTGGACCAATTCTCCAAAGTGCGCCCACTACGGTGGTGAACACCCAGCGTAATCGTTCAATTGTCCTACCTTTAAGGAAGAGAAGACTATCCTGAGCTTCATGGTGAAAGAGAAAATAGCGTTTACCGAAGCAAGAAAGCTTTATAGATCTGCTCTACCGACGGTTGACGGAAAATCGTATGCTGCAACTTTGACCACTACTAATTCGTCATGGACAAATTGTGATGAACTGACAAGTAAGATAGAAGTGCTCACCGAGCAAGTAACTCGGCTACTTTCTTTAATGACGAATGACCCGTCTAATAATGTCGTACAACCTGCTAGTACCACACGAGACTTGCTTTCTTTGCCGACCCTTTCTACGGGAGGGCTCGGTGGAAGAAGCAGGTCTCTGATTGACACTGGTAGTTCGACGCAGAAGAAATGGTCATCTGGCAGTAAGCCTTTTGCGTCAATGTTGTAAAGGCGAACAAATGAGAATAATATTGACAAAAAAATTGCACCGGCAGTAACAGCTTCCAAAAAAACTAATACTATAAAAGGAGGGCATGCAAAAACTCACCCTCCTAAGTCCAAAACATCCTCCGATTCCATCCCTGAACAGGTGAATATGAAATTGGAGGAATCTAAGCCTAAGACGTCTGTAAACGTTGAAGGTAAAAAAATGGAGGGCACCAATGGGTGTCAGATTAATACATTGTTAAAATGATAAATGTCTGCAATTACCAAGTCAGTGATACAATGGAACGTCAACGGCTTGAGGAGTCACATAGAAGATCTTAAAGTACTCGTGCGAGATGTGTATCCAATGTTTGTATGTCTACAGGAGACACATCTCCACGAATCGCATAATTTTCATGTAAGGAAGTATTCAGTTTCTAGATCAGACTTCGTTACAGAGGATTGAGCTAAAGGGGACGTAGGCGCTCGTGACTGTATCGATGCTGTTTCACTAAGCTCCTTTACAAGCAGTAGCTGTTCAAACAACTGTCCCGTATAAAATCACTGTGTGTTGTGTCTACTTGCCACCACAAGAAAATCTGTAACACAGTGATTTAGTGTGTTATAAGCCAGTTACCGACTCCGTTCTTATTGGTAGGAGTTGTTAATGCCCACCATTCGTCTTGGGGATCTCCGACTAGCAACTCTCGAGGTGAACTTGTGAAGAGTGTGAGAACGGAACTGAACTTATGTCTGCTACATGACGGTTCGCCTACTCATTTAGCAGCATCTACTGGTGGATGGTCAGCTGTTGTCCTATCGATCTGCAGCCCTCATTTAGCTACTAGATGCACATGGTCGGTACTCTATGATTTGTATGGAAGCGATCATGTGCCTATTAAGATCAATTTATGTGATTCCTCACCCTTTTATGTTCGACATCCCCGATGGAATTTGAAAAAAGACTTTTCGAATTATTTTGTATCACTTGACACGGATTATCTGACACCCATTGTTGCAATTGTTGAAAATTTTACTAAGACAATTTTGAATGCCGCTGAAAAGACCATTCCTTAATCATCTGTTCACGCACGCCGTCCACCTGTACCGTGGTGAAACGATGAATGCACAGAAATCCGATGAAGAGCTCTTAGGAGATTTAAATGGCACCAAACAAATGGAAATCCTCAGGAATATAAAATACTCAGTGCGAAAGCACTGAGGATATTAGGGATGAATTCTTGGGAACAGTACATTAGCACAATTAGACGACCAACTCCGTCCTCCACAGTGTGGAGGAGACTAAGAACAGTTTGTGGTACTTCCATTCCGTTGCCAGCCATTGCGTTAAAGCAACCAGATGGAAGAATAATCACAAACAGTGATGATATTCCTAATGTACTAGGAACATAATTTTCTAACTTTTCTGCTACTACAGCCTATAATACATTATTCCAGATCTATAAACTGAAGGAAGAAGCAATACCGTTTACTGTTGGGTTGTCTGGGGACTCTCCTTTGAACACTCCTTTCTCTATAGGGAAATTGGAGTCAGCCCCGCAGGGGGGTGCGGACTAGCCGCACCTACGAGGGATTTGGCGTCCCTCGCGGTACCCTAGCCTAACACTACACTACTCACAAAACATATACACACACATACACACACCAACACAATCTATAGACATTTCAACACTTACATCTTCTTTTAGGGATTTTTTGACTGGTCAGAACCGTTGCGCGTTGGGAGTGCTGAAAAGGCCAGAGCTTGACAAACTCTGGTCTGGGACGCTGATGTGAGCTTGCTCTGCCGAAGACGTAAGCGCGGTTTCTGGTCTACCAGCCGCTTCGGTCCTTGGTCAGGGAGTGTCCGCGGTGCATGGGTGTCGGAGCCTGTGCACAGTATTACGAGTTCTCGACTGATGCCCATCCAGTCGAGCTAAGGAGAAAAGCTATAGGCCTCAGAGTTCTGAGGGTTGGAAATGATCTTAATGTGATCCAAGGGTGTACCCGTTCCTATAGTCTCGCCCGTAACGCTTGACACGATGGCTGGCAAAAAATATTTATGGATTCCAAAACCACGTCAAATATGACTAGTCTGAAGAGGACACGCCAGGATTCTCCTGACGATAGTCAAGATCTGAGTAAAACGTTGATGGTGGCAACGTCGCAGACATTGCCATCAGCAAAGTATTTAGTTGTGTCTAGTGCCGAAGAAGGGAAAGATCTTTCCAAAGTTTCTCCTTTCCTGATTAACAAGGCTAATACTGCGTGTGCTGGAGGGCCAGTAGCCTCTATTAAGAAACTTAGAAATGGAACACTTTTAATTGCGACTTCCACCGACAGACAAACCCGTTCTCTATCAAAAATGACCTCCTTCTTTGACCAGGTCATGGTATCTGTGGCTCCCCACAGATCCTTGAATTACTCAAAGTGGGTCATCACATGTAGGGATTTAATGCACCTTCCAATCGATGAAATAAAGTCCAAACTGTCTTCTCAGTTAGTTACGGACGTTATCCCTATAATGAAAATGGACAAAGGAGAAAAAGTAGCAACAGCTTCTTTTATCGTAACTTTTGGAAAGCCGGAAATACCCGAATACTTGCATGCAGGTTACCAAAGGATCTCAGTGAGACCATACGTGGCTAACCCTAGGCTCTGCTTCAAGTGTCAGCGTTTTGGGCATATCAGCTCTACCTGTTCGAAGCAGAACGTATGCGGTATATGTAGCGTTGAAGGCCATGATGATAAGGATTGTGTAAATTCTCCGAAATGCGCCAACTGTGGTGGTGACCACCCAGGGCGATCCTACAACTGTCCTACCTTTAAGGAAGAGAAAGCTATCCTAGGCATCATGGCGAAAGACAAGCTGTCGTTTCCAGAGGCCAAAAAACTCTATCGATCCACTCAGCCAAAGACAGACAGTAAGACTTATGCCGCTACCCTGACCGCTTCAAAATCGTCTTGTACCAACTGTGCTGAGCTGTCCAAGAAGATTGAAGCTCTAACTGAACAAGTGTCTCGCCTTTTGAGCTTAATCTCAAATGGTCCGTCTTTGAATTTGTTACAACCTGCAGCGACTGATAGTGTTTTGCCTCGTGTACCTATCCCTTCCACTGGGGGGATTGGAGCACGAAATAAGTCACTAAGCGAGCCTTGTGTTTCTGTGTAGAAGGTATTATCAACGGGTAATAAACCTTCTGTGCAGAAGACGTTGGAAAAATCCAAACCACGTAAACCAGTGTTACGTCAGACCACATCGCCACCGTCGTTACCGGGTATTAAGAAAAATGCTAACAAAGGAGGGAATGTGAAAACTACCCCTCCTAAACCCAAAACTTCCTCAGATTCCATCCCTGAACGGGTGGATATGGAATCTAAGAAATGTAAGCCTGAGACGTCTAAAAACGTACCAGGCAAGAAAGGAGAGAGCACCAATGGGTGTCAAATAAATCCTTTGCTAAGCTAATAAATGTCTTTGCTTAGGAAGTCAGTGATACAATGGAACGTCAACGGTGTTAGGAGTCACATAGAAGAACTTAAAGTACTCGTGCGAGATGTGTATCCAATGTTTGTATGTCTACAGGAGACACATCTCCACGAATCGCATAATTTCCATTTAAAGGAGTATTCAGTTTTTAGATCGGACTTCGTTACAGAAGATCGAGCTAGAGGTGGCGTAGCCATCCTAGCCCGTGACTGTATCGATGCTGTTTCTCTAAACTTAATAACTCCTTTACAAGCAGTAGCCGTTCAAACAGCTGTCCCGTATAAAATCACTGTGTGTTGTGTCTACTTGCCACCACAAGAAAACCTGCATCACAGTGATTTAGTGAATTTAATAAGCCAGTTACCAACTCCATTCTTATTGGTAGGGGATTTTAATGCCCACCATTCGTCTTGGGGATCTCCGACTAGGAACTCTCGAGGTGATATTGTTGAAAGTGTAAGAACGGAACTAGACTTATGTCTGCTAAATGACGGTTCTCCTACTCATTTAGCAGCATCTACTGGTGGATGGACAGCTGTTGATCTATCGATTTGCAGCCCTCAATTAGCTACTAGATGCACATGGTCGGTACTCAATGATTTGTATGGAAGCGACCATGTGCCTATTAAGATCAGTTTATGTGACTCCCAAACCTGTTATGTTCGAAATTCCAGTTGGATTTTGCGAAAAGCCAACTGGGACTCCTACTCGAATTACCTTGTATCACTTGACATGGATTATCTGACACCCATTGATGAAAATATAGAAAATTTTACAAAAGCAATTTTAAATGCCGCTGAAAAGATCATTCCGAAAACCTCTGCGCATCCACGCCGACCGCCTGTGCCGTGGTGGAACGATGAATGCACAGAAATCCTCCGTTTACGACGAAGAGCTCTTAGGAGATTTAAACGACACCCAACGAATGGAAACCTTCAGGAATATAAAATACTCCGTGCGAAAGCACGGAGGATATTTAGGCTGAGTAGAAAGAACTCTTGGGAGCAGTACATTAGCACAATTAGACGAACAACTCCGTCCTCCACAGTGTGGAGGAAACTAAGATCAGTTTGTGGTACTTCCATTCCGTTGCCAGCCATTGCGCTGAAGCAACCAGATGGGAGATTAATCACAAACAGTGATGGCATTGCTAATGTACTTGGAACATCTTTTTCTAACTTTTCTGCTACTACAGCCTATGATAGATTGTTCCAGATGTATAAACTGAAGGAAGAAGCAATACCGTTTACCGTTGGGTTGTCTGAGGACTCTACTTTAAACACCCCTTTCTCTATAGGGGAATTGGAGTCAGCTCTTGCGTCAACGAAGGATTCTGCACCAGGTCCAGATTCCATTGTGTACTCCATGCTAAAACATCTACCATCATCGGCGAAACTTGTCCTCCTTCGAGTATACATTCGTTTATTCGAGGAGCGCTCTTTCCCCGATGCATGGTTAGAATCGACTGTAATTCCTCTTTTGAAGCCAGGTAAGGACAAAACCAACCCCAGTAGTTACAGGCCTATATCACTTACAAGCGTCTTGTGCAAACTACTGGAGAAGATGGTCAACCGCCGTCTTGTCTGGTACCTAGAAACCAACAACCTTCTTAGCAACGAACAATGTGGTTTCAGACTAGGACGCTCATCAGTTGACCAATTGGTTTTGTTAGAATCAGCTATTCAAGATGCCTTTCTCTTGCGTCAAACGCTCGTTGCGATTTTCTTTGACCTTGAAAAGGCATATGATATGGCATGGAAAAGAGGAATTCTGAACACTCTGAAATCATGGAGTATACAAGGGAATATCCTAGCATTCATCGCTAACTTTCTTTCAAAAAGATCTTTCCGCGTTCGACTTGGAGGCACGTATTCAAACAGCTATACACAGGAGAATGGTGTACCGCAGGGCAGCGTGCTGAGCGTCACGCTGTTTGCCGTTGCAATAAATAGTATCACCAGTAATATACGATCTCCGGTACACTGTTCCCTTTTTGTGGATGACTTTTGTATATATGTGCCTGCTCGTAGTATGGCAACTGCGGAAAGATCTTTGCAGTTAGCAATATACAGGTTAGAGGAATGGTCTAAATCTACAGGTTTCAAATTCTCTGCTTCGAAGACCCAATGTGTTGCATTTAGTCGTCGTAGGCAACACCAGGAGCCGATCCTTTATCTTGACGGGGTTCAGCTTCAAACCACGGATAGTGTTCGATTTTTGGGTCTTTTATTTGATAAAAGACTCTCATGGAGTCCACATGTTCGTGATTTGAAGGTGAGATGCAGCAAGAAATTGGATATGTTAAGAGTCCTTAGTGGTACGAATTGGGGAGCAGACAGAACTAGTATGCTTCGATTTTATCGCGCAGTCGTTAGATCGCGCATAGATTATGGTTGTCAAGTCTACTCATCTGCACGACCTACAGTTCTGAAAACTCTTGATACCATCCACCACTCTGGACTTAGACTGGCTACTGGTGCATTTAGAACTAGCCCAATCCCTAGTCTTCTTGTCGAAGCTGGGAAACCTGCCCTTTCTAGACGACGTCAGATGCTACAAATATCTTACGTTTCTGTTCTTCGAAGCAAACCCAACCACCCGGCATTTGAAAGAGTCTTTAATAATACGCTAAATCAAGTGTACAATACACGTCAACGTTCGACCGCTCCATTTGGCATACGAACATTAAGAATATTGGATGACCTTGAAGTAGATGTCAAAACCACAGTTTCAGGCCAAACAGGTGGTTTTGATGAAAAATACGTTACTTTTCCGTTACAAACGGTTACGTGAGGTATGAGGGGTTGGTTTCAGCGATTATTGGAGGGTGACGTGAATGGTAGGAGGTATGGAATGTGCGCGGTTGTGCGCGGTTGTGCGTAGGTGTAGGTGGCAGGTGTTTTTTTTAGAAATACGTTAATTTTCCGTTAAAGACCGTTAGGTGAGGTAGTGTGGGTTGGTTGGTGATATGCGTGTTGGCTGTTGTGTGATGTAATTAGAAGCATGTTCGGACATGTTGGGGGGTAATGTAAAAACCGTTGTTTACCTAGAGAATGTGTGTATTATATTCTGTACCCAGTTCGTTGCTGACCTATATTTTTACCATAACGTCGCGTGTGTACGGTTGAAATCCGTTACGAGGTGATGGGATTATTTTCGCTATAAATGTGTCAGTCGCAAAGACTGAACGGTGACTTCTCTGTTTGTTCTCCAGATCTTTACTGGTTAAAAAATGTAAAAGCATGTTAATTTATTGATATAGGTTCCTCGCGTAAAACGTCATTGGGAACTTGTATAGATGATGACGACGACATACTTGTGTTATAGTTGTGGGGATAAGTAGTTGGTTAGTATGTCAAGGTCATAGGAAGATGTTTTTAAAAAGAGACATTAATATTAATTTTTTTATTTATTTATTTATTATTTTTTTTTATTATTTTTTTTTTTTACACAAATACAATAGCATCTTATAATTACAACGCTATATTATAACAAAAATACAATTTTTTTTTTAGACTAATACAGCTACTGATGTAAAGTCAGTTCGGTGGACCCACATCCGGACGGTCCGTTGGAGACTATGTGAAATTCGCCGGCACCCACCTCATCCAAATCCATGTTCGCCAACAGCGTGATGAAGCGTCTAGGTAGGAATATCTGGAATTTCGGGTCTTCTCCTTCCTTGTATGGGAAACCTCCGAGCGCAGCAACAACTGCTTCCCCGTAGGTAGTGTCGACTTTTCTGAGGTAGTGCACCGAATACTTTTTACCTTCCTTCAGTTCTGAACATTTCTTTATGGGCAACCCGTCAGCTTTAGACTTTGAGTTGAACTGTTGAATTATTGACTGTAAAGTTGCTTCGCGGTTCATAGTTACGGAGGAGAAGTAACTGTATCGTGTAGCTCTGCCTGAGGTCTATAAGGAAATGATGTCTAACCACCGCTCTCTTTGGTTTATATAATGCGTTTCCCCCTCCCTTATTATTGTAGTCATAGTCTTAAGACTGTCGCGACTTTCATCGCACGTAGAAGCGCGCAATTCGTTTCTTTGTGTTGCGGGGCTATAACGCTTTTACAAACGTTCTGGATTCCTCTCAGGAAGGTCCATTCTCTTGAGGAACCGATATCGATAACTTCAGCAGAAGTGAAACCACGAATCCATTTCGCCTTTTCGTCACCCGTTGTAAATATCAGATCGAACTGTTTCACGTAGTGTAACATGACGTTACGAAGCTCTACGTAATCGGTGAACCCTTCCTCCCACGATATGTGATGATAATTCTTACTCAACCAATTGTTGGTTTTCTTGTATTTATTGCTCAAGGTAGAGTATTCGAAAGGCGGTTTAAACAGGAACGTGTAGGTAGCGTTTGTTTGTAGGTCCAATAATACGAGTTCCTTCACTATAAACGCGTTACACTCTCCTTTAAAACATTGCATCTCTAACACGCAAGCAGATCGTTCCATTATTTCTTTTTCCTTGTCCTCTATTCTCCAAAACGTCCGGACGCAGACTGCAAATAGGTCTCGATCCTTTTCGCCTTTTATACCTCTTCCTGCTTAGGAAGAATGCTCGTAGCGTTCTCATCTTCCCCCGACGTTATCGGTTCAACGTTCTTGATATCTTCCTCCTCGTCTTCTACGCTCGTTTCTTGATCCAGCATAAGCAACAGCTGTCTATTGAGTTCAACCTCTTGTGGCAACCGGTTGTATATGCTATAATCAATGTACCCGTACTCTGGTGGCTCACCAATCCCACCTCTTAAACAAGCCTCTACATAGTCTCTAATACTGTCCTCAGACAACTTCAACTGTTCCAAGTACCTTTCAACGGCAGGAACCACACCATTTAGTACGTAAAATTCTCTAGGCGTCAACATAACCTTTTGCCCGTTCCGATGATAATCTTTAATACGAACGTAGTGTTTGCCGTATATCTTTACGGTGTCAACTTCGATATCTGTTCCGGGTAATATCAAACGTGTCTTCTTTCCGCTTTCTCGACAGGCTAGGAAGGTTTCAAAAACGTTCAAGTAGCCGACAAAGGTCTTGAACGAATCCGCTGTAAATAATATGTATCTTTTGGAGTGGTTGATGAGCACTCCTGGCAAAAGAGACAGAGACTCAAAAACCCCTACTGTCACGTTCTTTCCCATGCACGCAGTTAGTGGGTACACAGCACGGAGATAGGCACCGATAAACATATCGCTTATGTCGTCTTCAAGATCGTCTTCCCTGTTCCTTTTCATTTCCGTTAGACGTATTGCGTTGTTATAGAGCGAGGTTAGAGCGTTGTCAACGTCTTTAAACTCTGGTATTTCTACACGAGTTTGTTTTGAATTTTCATTAGAAACCGTATCATCCACGTTTTCGTCCAACTTAACACCACCCGCTAAAGGTGCGTCCGTCTCACTACATGTGTTCATTATGTGGGTTCAAGGTCCTTTCTAACTATGAATGTCTGGAAAGTGATCTTGACTGGCCGAGATCAAAGTTTTAAATGAAAACAACTCCATCCGACTTTCTTATATACATCGCCACCCCCTCCCACTGATCAAAACAAAACACCTTTACGACACTCTCTTTACACTCCCTGTGAGAGGCGTATAAGTTACTATCGTATCGTGTAAAATCAAACAGTAAGCAGCCGTTTTGTCAGGAATATTTTCTGCTGTCTCAAATTCTAACCTGATATCAACTGTTGAGCTCTTCACAGATTCGTTCTGTTTCGAACAATCAATAACCACTATTGGTGAATATTCCTCATACGAATCCGGAGAAAACAGAGGCGCCCGTAATACGATGATTGAAACTTAGCGTACATCTCGTACAGCATTGAATAACGTTTTTTCGAAAAATCGGCGCTAACGTTGTCGTACGGGAAAAACTGCGAGTTTAGGAACAGTTTTATGTTTTTAAGATTGCAATGATCGAAATTAGTTGAATATCTTGTAATGACGTGCTTCCTGTTAGTCTGAAATGCAAAAATTACAAATCTTGGTTTCTCCATTTGGTTCGACGTTTTTATCGTCCATGAATGTCTCTGAGTTTGCGGCAGTACGGGGTATTCGTGCAACTCCCAACTCCGAAATGGTACCACGATCTCGTGGTCATCGTTTAGCTCTCTCAAAAGCCTGACCTTGTGTTCATCAGACAATCTCACGTGCGGCACCCGCCATACTATCTTTTCCAAAACGCATTTCCAATCCAATGTGGCATCGGTTGCACCGGTAGCTCCTATTATGCAATCGTTGTCTGAAGAAGATCTTATTAGAACCAACTCTTGACGGACGTTCATTATTATTCTACGGTAATCCTCTGCAAACCCCAACAACAATTGAAGCGGAATACAAAAGTCAAAATTCCCTGTTGAGTTTGGTTTTTCATTAATATCGGTAGGAAACAACCAACCGGACATTCTTATAATGTTGCGATCTGAAGCCGAAAGAGATACTAGGCCTTTTAGAGTGCTGGTTATTCCCACGCGTTTCACGGAATCAACCGTAACACGGGAAATTTCATATCTAATCTCCTCGAACAGATACGACATCGCGTTATTCACAAACGGGACTTCCGTTCCCAAAGTCCCATCTTTTTTCGTCACCTTTCCTTCGATGTATAGGTAGCTCTCCGACGGCAGAGTGTACGCATCTTGCGATTGAATAGGAATACGGATTTCGTCGTTATTTCCTAATCTGGATGAAGCGTAAGGGTTGTGGCTGTGATACTCCTTCTCCCAAATCGTTTCGTCGAACACCGGACCGTGGCCTATGTCTAATATATCCATCGTTAAGAACTGTGAAACCTATTCTTTCTAGAAACGTCTTGTTCTCACTTGTTATCCTTTCTATCTGTTCACAAGAACTGAATTTCGTTCCACCAAGAGTATCGTTAATAAAGTCTAACCCCATACTCATACGCGTTTTATATGCAACCTGATGCTTATAGTTTCTCCTCTAAAATCAACTGGATCCCCGTTTTGATCAAGCACTCTCACTACGACTTCTGAAATCAAACTGAATTTTATGGGCAAGTAAACCAGATTTTGTGGTACTTCTATTATTTTATATCCCGGCGGAACCGATGGAAAAAACGAATGTATAATATGTTCCCTCTTTCCGTTTTTGTAAGAACCGTCTATGATGTTACAGGAAATTTCGATGTTGTTTACGTTTATAATATTGACCTCTTCATCGCCTAAATGAGGTTTCTTTTCTTCGTTCGGTGCGAGGTTTCTTTTAAACCCCAACAGCGATCCTATAGAATGTGGTTGATCGAAATGTATGTTGAATTTAGTAACTATATCGCATTGAAGGAGGCTGTTATTTGCCGTAAGCGAAAGGTTGCTGTAACCTATGGACCTCTGTAACACTCTGTTCACTTCGTCAATTTCGTAAGACCCTGTAGGCAATTCTATCTCGTATATTTTATTGTTTTTTACGTCACCCGCTTTGCTGTAGTGTAATTTGTTGTTAATGCCTTTGGTGACGTTTGGTATGGAATTGTATGTAGTGAATTCTAATAGAGCCGCTTCCCACTGGCTTTCTTCGTGCAGCCTTAAAGGTGGAAACAGCACGCTCCTCAGTATAGACTCGTCCCCAGTAAGGGATACCGTGTACGAAGACATCTTAAATGACACTGACTTTATTTGCCAGGAATTCTAAACATAAATGGCCGCAAATTAACGAGTCTTCCGGTTGTCTTCTTTCATAATTGTATAGAATTGTTTTTGCCGATCGTAAATACTGATTCAATTCCGATGGTGGTGGCAAGTTGCCGAAACTATCGAAGTAAAACACTGTGCTTCCTAATTTTTTGTAACAGACCCAATGCGTTCCCGACCCGACGGTGCTGTCCAAGTTCACTATAGCTGATTCGTTTACACGAGGTTTTGACGGAAGATTGTCTCTCATAAAGACGCCTCTGAAATTCGGTATAGAAAGGCAGTATGCGTAACGTTCGAGCTCTTCATTCGTCAATGCCTTGTTCGGTAATACGAGTTTTCTACTACTATTTAATACACATTTCTGTACGGTCGCAGGTACAACCCCCTCCCGTTTTTTGAACCATTGTTCATACGTCTTCTCCTGTACTTACTGTCTGTCCTCTTTCGACCAACTCTTCTGACAGGCACCCTTTTACGTCTTTTTCTTATTCTCCTTTTCATCCGTCCACCTCCGATTGCACTTTTTGCCTTCATCGCTCCGGCCACCGCTAAAGCAGCCGCTCTTTCACCAATACTAGCGTCACTAGACTTAGCCCTTTGCCAAGCTTTTTCTGCTAAAACCCTGTCTGCTACAGAACGTGATGCTGAATCAGAATATCGGGAATAAACTATGTCGTGGACCTTACAGGCTTCGTCTAACTTATTTATACCCCGATCTCCTCGTGCCAAACGTTTTTTCAACTTTGTACCTGGTCCGCAATATCTATACCCACCCGGTATGTGTAATTCCACCGGTAAAGCGTCGATAGCCCTGTTGACTACGGCACTAACTGGAATAATACCGGCTGCTTTTTTCGCAAGTCTTACAAGTGATGATGATAAACCACTTCCTTCTCTTACAAACTTCTTTCCGTTACTAAATGTTTTACCGTTTAACATATTAAATATATATGTATCTATTATTTATCTACACGGTTACTTCATATAGAATGTCCATTTGTTGTAGAAACTTGTTACTTTATAATAACGAACCACTTCATACCAAGTTTTTTTAAAATAAAGAAATACCTCTATCACATCCAAATGCTTGCAATAATTATTTCATGTTTTATTTTGTTTATTATTTTTTTATATTTTTTTTTTGTAGCATATATTTAATAATTGTTATTCTTTTTACAACAATAATTACTAACACATGTATCACATTAACTTTTTATTGAACAAAAAAATAATATTTACATTGTATTACACTTAACTAAATAGTAAATGGAAGTAACAGCTCTTCTCCGGTCAATTCCCCTCCTCAGCAATACCGTCAACGGTTGGTTTTTCCGCTTCTGGAGGATAAGATATTGGTGACGTTCCACGAGCGTCGGTAGTATCCTTTCCATAGTTCGAGGCGCCGACTGTAACTCTCATGCTAAATCCTTGATCCAATAGCTTATTCATCTCGGTTGAGAAAACGTTAACAGCATCTTTTTGTTCGATGCATAGCGGATAATACTCTATATATCTAGCAGTCAAAGCCATCTTGTAAGTTTATGACGGATGTTTCCTCTTCAAGAAGTAAATTTGAAATATGTATTATTTTTAGTTTCGCTCTCTATATAACAATATATTACATTAGCCTTGTAGAATAAAGGCGTTGCTTATCCCTGTTTCCTCTTCTTTGCGGGATGTATTGGTATTGGGTATGAGTAAACCGTCATCCTACGCACAGCATGACATCGTGCTCCAAAATCCTCACCCTTTACTAATTTTAAATAACCGCACCTCGGAAACCATCCACCATGTTCGATCCATGGAAATTCATGTGCTTCCCAATCCTTTAAACCACCACCACAGTAAAAGCATATAACGCCATCAGGTGGAGAGTGAAAGAAAAAACCGGCTTCTGCAAATTGCCAAGCATAAGGGCGGGAATATACAAATCTGGTGTTGTTGAACGATTCCAGCCTGCTTCCAGGTGTACTGTATCTCGGGTATGCAACCATATCTCCTATATTATAAACTGAAATATTTTCTTGAATATATACTATCTATTTGCAGACTAGGTGCAACTCTCCACTTCCTTCGTGCGTGTGTACTCTGCATCTTGTGTTATCGTATCTATTTATATTATCCGTTGTATCCCCTCCACTGCTCAATTTTCGATTTTCTCCTTCAGAAAAGTCGTTCTTATATGTTTCCCCAGGTTCTGCTATAGCTTTCGGTTGTCTGACTGAATCCTGCTTCTGTCTCTTGTTTGCGACTGGTTCCTCTTTTGGAATAAACTTTAACTTTGTACCACTGACTGAATCCTGCTTCTGTCTCTTGTTTGCGACTGGTTCCTCTTTTGGAATAAACTTCAACTTTGTACTACCAAAGATGTACTTCCAGTTTAAATAGGTACGTCCATCTACACCCGGTAAAGCTACTCTTCTCCCGTCTCCAGTATGCATGTAATGGAAGAGTGAAGACGCGAACCTTTCTAGAGTTTCTATGTTTACGGCATCCAACTGTTCCATAGGGTTACCAACTCCGCTCAAACGTTTGTTGTAGAACTCGAAACCATCTTTCGATAATAACGGTGTCACAGACCTGACGTATTCCAATGTAGCAGCATCGTTTGATGACACAGGCCTACCAACATTTTCGATAATTTTGTTTTGCATATCGTAATTTCCGTTTCTAGTGAGTTTAAATCCTACGCCTGAAGGTCCTTTGGGACCCCGTTCACCTGGCTGAGCTCTAACAGCGATTTTACTCTTGGAGATTTGATGACGACCAAACTTGTCCACGCTCATCTTTATAAATGAAGTTAAGCAATAACGTTTCTTCGTTTTAATTCTTCTGTCAACGACACTACTTCGTTCTCTAGCCCCGTGTGTCCTGCAGACATAGAGTCATATAACAAACGCAGACGATTCACTAACTCGTTTGCATTATTGTAATAAACAACGTTGGTATGCTGAGTGTCTTTTAAATTCACACCAGCTCCTGATTTGCTGTTGTCTTCTCTCGGAGGAAATAGATGTGCTATAATTCTTTTATATTTCTTTGACCTGTTCCTGTACACAGGTGCGTTAGAACTGTATCCCTTTCTATGAGCGTTGGTCAGTTGGCAAATGCGTTTAAAATTTTCGACATCTCTTTTTGTATATTTCTCTGGAATATAATTGAAGATTAGCTCGAACAGACCGCGCGTACCTCGAAAAGTTTTATTCTTTACCAGTATGTTATCTTTGTTGGTGATCTCCAATTTCGCGTCACCTATATCCAATGTACCGTCTTTAGCCAACCGAGCGCCGAACGTATGGTATTGTTTCTTCCTGCTTGTATCAGACATTGAATCTAACATCTTTAATAAATACTTTTTACCCATAGGACCTTTACTCGATATATTGTCGCTCAATATACTGACGTCTTTAGTTGACTCGTGAACAGACGTTCTTCCATCATCTTCATCCGTTACATAGTCTGCTGATGTGTCCGTCAACTCAGCGCCCGACTCCTGTTTAAAGGGTATTATGTCTTGCGCGTCATCATCAATCCATGCGTTTTCACCGAGTTTTTCAGATATCTTCTTTAACGGTTCTACTATCGGTTTGAAAGTGGTCTCCAAGTATTTATCCCTTTCGCTTATGCCTAATTTCAAGGCTTCATTTTTTTTTTCTGATGGTATCGCTCAACACTTTTATTTCGTTTACCAACTTCCTTTGTTTCTCCATGTATTTACTTAGCGCTTGTTATCCAGTTGAATAGCTGTATCGTAATGTTAACATTGTAAATCGCTCTGCGAGTTTATTACAACGTATCTGTCAAATCCCAGTCTGTATCGACCTTCATCGATGTTACGCTCCTTATCGACGACTAGGAATCCGAAATGATCGTTCCACGCTGTAGAACATATCTGTTTAAATCTGTTGTATTCCATATCAGCACCTACGTGATCGTTGTATACGTGTCTCGTGTTAGTCTCATCCTGCTTGAACATTATAATGAGATTGGCGTTATCTCGTAATAGCTGCTTAGGGATTTTGCTATAGGTTTGCCCTATGTAAATACAATCTATCATGTTATGTCGCCCCATGGCAAAGTACGTGGTTATGTGATGATGTCTTTCCGAGCTAACGTCATCGAATAAAAATACAGAATACGGTCGAGCTTTACTTGGTCCCATGATTTCTTCGTTTACATCAAATTTGAACCAATTGACGCCTGGCACCTCGGATATAACCTTTTCCAAAAGTAGATACTTTGGTTGGTTGAGCGACTTGGAAAATATGTATACATTATTGAATCGCAGTCCGTTAGCTTGCGTGAGCAGGTTAAACACTACGTTTGTTTTCCCGCAGTTTGATGGCCCCGAGACTATGCATCTTACAGTGTCAGGAAGTAATGCACCGTGTTTCCCTTCACTGTGGGTGGTTTCATCAGCAGTCAGAAGATCTATATTTTTAACAACAAATTTATCCTTTTGCTCTAATATTTCCATTTCTTGCCTGCTTACAGACTCATATTATACTGTACATCCGTTATTAGATTAAATCTTTTTTATTTATCCACGTATCCTGGCTGCGGTCGAAACCTAACCAACGCACAAGAACTTTATCGCCCTTTCTGCGGAGTATTTTCTCAACTAAATATACGTTTCCAACTGTAGACGGTGATAGCTCGTGCCCGTAGAAACCACCTTGTATGATATCCCCTTTGTGATCTTTCAAAAGATAAGTCTCAGGAAACGTCGGTTGTATCCTGTAAACTGTAAACACTTCATTCGAAAAATTAGGAAGGTATCCTTTGGTAAAAACGCGCTTGTGTTTGCTAATACGCACTTGATCACCGAGGAAAAACCTTTTCGGCATTCGTTTTTCCGTATGCGGTTTTGTTTGCCGGACTATACGATCAAACACCTTTCGTTCGTTCTTTTTATTAACGTCTACAGGTTTCACGCCGATAGTCCTGTGTACCGTATTATTGTATTCGTTTATCAAAACAGGTAATACGTCATGCCAGACGTATGATCCTCTTTTTGAGAAAACCTTGTACATCTTACTCTTTAGCGTTCTATTGAAACGTTCTATTATTGCAGCTTTAATTTCGCTCTTGCTAGAGTAATGGTTGATACGATATTTCTTCATTAATTGTTTGAATGGATTATTGAAAAATTCTTTACCATCATCCGTCTGGAGTTTCTTAATCCTCTCTTGAAGCAATAGCCCCTCTACAGCATTAGCAACGTTTTCCAAAGACTTGTTTTTTAATGGAATAGCGTGCGCAATTTTAGTAAAACAATCTATAAGTGTAAGTATGTAATTAAAACCTTTATTATCCTTAGCGTATGGTCTCATCTCTACAAGATCAGCTTGGAAAAATATATCGTCTAGTCCTTTTAAGATAGTATTTCGTCTAGGAAATTTTCTTCTTGCTGGTGCGTGTAATTCGCGTACAATCTTTTCCCTTAACTCCATCGTTACCGTTAGTGACTATAGGAAACAAATAATAGAATTTAGATTTTTTTATATATAACTGTTGTTACGTTAACATTCGGATATATCTCGCAAGGAATAGTGCCCGTACGGTAACGTGTTTATGCAGTCTGAAAGTATTTTTCTTTTGTCGTCTCTTGTTGATAGTGATCTTTTGCGTTGTAACATGGTGTAAAGCTCATGACCGAAGCTACGAATTGTGTTGAAAGTAGCCTTGTACTCTACGTTTTCGAACAGACATTTCCTGTAGTGTTCAAACATAATAGATTTCTTCAAGTAGCTCTTTTTTATTCCGTTAGCCTTTTTTATTACTCCTTCCTCCTCTTCACAGTTGTGTCCACCTACGGCGGTAGTCATAGCGTACATCTTCGGCATCAACGCTATGAGTTCGATGATTGGGATGCTGTTTAGCTCGTCCTTAAATTTACCTAGAACCTTTTTATTAACGCCTCCGTCGTAAGTGGGATGGTGCGGTGGGTATTCGGAGAAATCAAAATCGTTTTTATGTTGAAATGTCTTGAGGTCTTCGTAAAGATCATTTGTTCGAATCCAGTAGAGAAACGCGTCTGTATCCATATACGATATTCCGATTTTATCTCTTCCGTAATGACGTAGCATCTTTTCGTAGTGGAAGTCGTACATGTGCGTCTTGGAGATGTCTAAGATGGACATACCGATATAAAGTGGTCTGTCGAGAACTATCTTAGTCTTATTCATACAAACCAATACCAGATCTTTATTTATAATAATAGACGTATTAAAGTTGTCTCGCTTCACAAGTTTCATTAGTTTCTTTTCGTCTGTAACAAGCCTAACATCTATATGTTTTCGTTTGTTTTCCAGAGTTTTTCCGAAAATTGCGTTGTTCATTAATTTGAAGAAATCTCTCTGGAAAGCAGATTTAGCGGCGGATCTCCTAGCAGTGTTCGAATCGATGTACGGCTTTAACCAATATGATTGTGCAAAACGTATGACTCTATGAACTTTGGTAATACGAAGTCCTAGTTGTATGGCTTGTTGCACGGTCCAATAGTGAGCGACGTAATGATCTTTCGATTCAACAGTCATCAAAAGCTTTTTGTATTTACCTCCAGGCGGAACTTCGCTTTTTGGTAGAAGAGGGAGATCGTAGTGATGATCATGGAGCGCCTCCGGGTATTCAAAGTCGAACTCCAAAATATACCCGAAACAACCGTAACGAGGGATATGTTGAATTTCTTCTATCGTAGTTGGATCTACCCATTCGAATCCTCCAGATGGCAAGGGCATCGACATGGCCCACCCGTAAAGGTTGTTTGCGTCGAAGTACCCCAGGTAGACAGACTCTTTCTCACTATCAAAGTCAGGCAAATGCTTGTTGTTGGCTCTAACATGTTTCCTAACGCACTGCGTTAGACCGCCTCGGACGCCCGACTCTACCATGAGGATCATATCGACATCCATCATCAATTCCAAAGTGCATCCTGTTTCTCTCAACATAGCCTGCCACGCCAGTCCTGGTGAGGTGTAAGAATGGAGAGGATCAAGCCCGTAAGCGTTCATACAGGTGTTTCTAAATTCCTCCATAACATCGCAAAGAAGGGTCACGTCGAGTTGTACATAAAAATCACTGTACTCTCCCAAAGTCTTAAACTCCATTCCGTTCCATACGTTACATGCGTGTTGGTATTCTTCATCACTAATTCCGCATTCATTTAGCTTGCTGTAAAAACATTCTATGGGAGGAAGCGAAGTTTCGTTGAACCTATCTGCATCGTCTATATAATCGTAAGGGAAAACACCTTTTCTTAACACTAGTTCAAGCTTCCCTTCAGGTACAAGTTTCTTCGTCTCCAGCAGATCGTCCCGTGATAGATTTTCGCTAAGTTTCATAAGGCTTGAAGGTAAAAACCTATAAGAGTCGATGAATCTCAATTTTAGTTTACCGACCTTTTTCGAAAAACTTATAAACTTTTCTTTCGACGAGGCTAACACATCGATTTGTCCTTTCCATAAGTTCAATTCATGTATTATAAAATGTGAATCGTATCCACTTAAATTGTGCAGCACGACAGGTATAAAACTAGGTAGCTTATAATTTATGTTGCACGAGTTACAAGCCGATCCTCTATACTTTCCTGTGAGATGGTCATGGTCACGGACTTTATGATTTATGTCTGTAAAAGATTTTTTACACAAGTAACAAGTAGTTGCGGATGTGTATGCAAGTATTTCGTCATCACTCATCTCTAACATGGGAACAATATTTGAGTACATCCCTTCAACTTTCTCGGCAACAAGTTTCAGCTGTTGTAGAAAGTTCTTTACCGCATCACAACCCCTGTAAACAAGCGGTTTTGATGTTAACCCATACCTCGTGAGATGGTTTTCGTCTAAAGTAGACTTTACCATCATGCAGTAGCTATTAGGCTCGTGTTTTTGGTATAAATGTTTGGTGACGTCTTCAGGATCTTCCATAACCGTTTTAATAGGTATCAAAGTAGATTCAAAGTCGGCGTATATCACTATAGGTACACTGTATAGCTGATTCGTTTTGTTGAAAGAAACAAACCGTTTATCACGATGAGGTAATTCCATTTTAACGGGGGCATGTACTCCGCATAAGCGGTTGTGTTCGGTCAACCACCGTCGCCCTCCGAGTTCCATTGAAAGAGATTTGAAAGCAAAACATTTCTTACATACCGTCACGCTACTATCATATCTTTTCATTTGGCCACTTACCAATCTGTTAAAATTCTTAATGTAGACGTAATGCGAGACATCACCATCGTGTAGAAGTAGTAAGTCTGTGTGGCGAATATCTTCAGTTTCTACTACTCTCGGCGGATAAACATTATGACTTTCGTCGAGACTAAAAACGTTCACGGATACTCCAGGATTTCGTTTTTCAAAGAGTTTTATATCCTCAACTGAGACCGGATATTGCAATCCAGCAAAGTTGTACTTATTGCCAACTTGTTCGTATTTGTAGTCAACTCTACATGCTTTTTTTGGACCAACATGTTTTGCTAGCATTGCGTATCGAAAACATTTATTGTCGGAGTTCTGGACATTAATGCAAGACAAGGTGGATGCTATCGTCTTAGGTAACGGGATATAACTACTTCCACGATTACCATACCCGTGTTTATGTACTCTTACAACCATACTCTTAACTTTACCTAATGTCCATCCAGACCCCCGACTTTCGTGTTCGGTTATTTTCAAAACAATCTCCTGCATACATTCCCTGACTACGTTTTCCCGGTCTGATGCAAAAGTAATTTTTCTGTTCCTAGTTATAAACGCTCTCTGAGATATTTCTCCTTCCACATTTACAAATTCGGACTCCATCACAAGTCCAAACTTTATAAAATTTAAACGAATGAGCTCCTCTTTCAACAGCTCCACTACAACATCGCTCGCTTCAATTATGTAATCGTCCAAATAGAGTTCGGTTACGTTCCTTATAAGGAAATGTTTAACATATGACCTAGGTAACGCTTGAGATAGAAGTTCGTGTTTCAACTTTTGTCTTGGGGGAGCGTAATGTATGACTGTTGCTCTGTCAGCTACTGATTCCTTTCTAGTTTCCGGCAAGTCTGGTAAGCTGTATAATTCGTTGTTTTCTTGATCGAGAAAAGGTGTATGGAATATCTCAACATGCGACAACAGGAGTAAGCGGTCGTTGAATTCTTCTCCACAAATCTCGCACGAGAATAAGCTATTCCTTACTGTGTTCCTTTCTCCATCAGCTGGAATAGTTCCTTCATAGTCGGGAATTGTGTAAACTTCTCTGTCTTCATTTTCCTGTGTGCAGACTCTGTGAAATAACTCAAAATGCATCAGATACAGTAACTCATCTTTGAATTCATCTCTACAAATTTCACAGCAGAAAACATTGTTAGATTCCATTTTTTAGTATATTTGTTCTACTCAAATTCAAGTTAGAAACTAAAATGATACTAAAATCATGCATGTCTTATATATATATATCCTGAACTACATCCCCCACCACTATATATTTAAAAAAAGCATTATCCTTGTTACCCCCCCTTCTATCACTGTCCTTTCAAAAAGTTATTGCGCACGTATAAAAAAGCAAAAACTGCAAACAAGCGAATTATAATTGTTCAAACCTAACTATAATTAACATGGCTCCTCTGAATATAGAACAACCTATTCATTGTATAGAATGGTCGTGGCACCTTTTGTAGTTCCCACGATGGCCTCATCATCGTTCAAGTATGATAGAAGTCGATATTTGGTGTTAGTTTTGAGTCTGGATATTTTTATTTTCGGGAAAATATTTTTTGAAGACTTATTTGTGGAAGATTTTGTTTCTTTCAGGCCTGTTGTATTACGCTCGCGATGACGGCTGCACAGTATAACACCATCACCTGCAATACGAGCGTTGCATATTCCGTTTCTCTTTATCCCTTTCGAAAATCTGTATGTACAAAGTCGGAATTGCTTTTGGGAATTGGAGGGTAGAGTAGGTAAAAACTCAAGTTTTTTGGCTGCAGTAGGTTTCGGAGAAATAGTCGAGGATGTGTTTTTACAATTTTTAACAGGACTATCTGTTAGCAGTAGGTCCTTAACCAGGTTGTTGAAATGATAGGCTGCGGTATTTGAAGTGCTTGCGGTTTCAGTTCTCCTATGTATGGTGGACATTTTTAGAGGAGCTGTAGAAATCCTGACGGTTGGATCCATTCTTCAGCTATAACATTGAGAAGCAAAATGATGATGTTATCGCGAGTCTATGCTATTTATACGATTTAAAACGAAGGAGGGGTTATACTATATCACTAGGAAGGGAGGGGGAGAATGACGTTTTGGATGTGAAGAGGTAGGTGAGGTTTAACATAGTAGAATAGTTGAGTAAAGAAGATATCGGGGGGAGGTGGAAGGAATTGAAGTGTTCCAAATCACAAATTGAAGTAACTCTGCGGTTGGAATTGAACTTATTATTATTTTTTTTCGGTGTAGGAGGTAACAGAACGTATTATAACTTTAATACAAGCTTTGGAAAATGTGTGAAGCATTTTCTTCCAGCTAAAAACTGGGTCAAGGTCGTTTGAATATTAAAAATTTTTTTTCCTTAAAACTATGGGAAAGAATAGGAAGGAGTGACTCTAAGCAGAATGTACTGAATATCCTCCTTGTAACACTCTGCACAAAGGGATCCCTAGGCGCTCTACTAGACTGGAACGCAATTCTTCACGTCACCAGCCGAATAGACCAACGGCAACCTAGAGGGATTGGGGTGTAAGTGAATAATAGACATACGCTGAATTCGTTCTTGCTGTATGACTATTGGAAGCCGGGTGACGCAACGAATGACGCGAAATTCATCTCGCCAATCATCCGCTACGTTTACTCACCTCGGGGAAAAGACAAAAAAGGTGGGTGGGGTGGGCAGGGTTGCCCCCAGACAAACTATCCGGAGATAGCCTTAGCGTGCGTGAAAGAGGAAGGAGTATTAGGGATATTAATGATGTAAACCTGGAAGTAAGAAACATATATTATTTTACCTGAAAAGTAAACAATAAAAGTTATTAAATTCCCCCCCAAATATGTGATTTTCGGTATTTTGAATAACAATTTATGTATTCCACAAGACTAAATCAACAATAATTTTACGAAATTGATTTTCACCTCATGAGATACCCCATTCTGTTCCAACTACATATATAGCACGTGCTTATGTGTAATATACTCCAGACATGGGCTTGAAGTAATTAAAAGATACCCAATAAAAATCACATTAGGGGGGGGGATTGATCAAAATCAGAAACAATCAAGATTCCTGAGGTAAACCTGAAAGTAGGAGTAATATTGTTTATAATACCTGAAAAATAAACAAGAATAAATATTGGTATTATTTATATAAAACCTGAAATAAATAAAGATATAATTATTTTAACCTGAAAAAACTGCTGAAACAAGAATAAATATTGGTATTATTTATATAAACCTGGAAGAAATACATATATAATTATTTTAACCTGAAAAACATGCTGTGTTTATGCTATAATTATAAAAATAAAATTTAACATGCAACCACATAATACATCTAAACATTTAGTCTAACATGCACAAAAAAATTAAATAATATAATATAATGTAAACCAAAGTGAGCTATATAAAGTACAACAAGGAATAAACATATATTATAATTGTATTTCTTAACAAGCTAACAAAAACTCACAATACAGAGATGTTATCTCAAATTATATGCTTTGGAAATAAGATATGACCAAGATATGCGAACAATATACAACTGGCATGGGCACCAAACGATATTTTCGCAGATTTTTTAGGTTTCAAGCATGGTTACTTATTTTGAACCGCAAAAAACCGTTATCTCTGGGTGCATACCTTCTTTACAAAGCATAAAACCAAAGTAACCTATATAAAATACAAGGGAATAAAAAATATATTAAAACATTGAAATATCTTAAAAGCTAACAAGAACATAGTATTCACTCTATAAAGTCATGCATAGAAGTGAACAGTCTCTAAACGTTTCGCTCGTTTATATAGAGCTAATACCTACATGCAGTGCAACACCTGCCCCCCCTATGAGTTCATCAAACCTAGTTTTACCCGTCCCCCACAACACCTGTCTTAACACCTGTCAGTGTGAGTTTTATTAATCCTAACGTAATTGCATTGTATTTCAAAACAAACACACACAAGTATGTCGTGGATATCAACTATGCCCAACACTTGTGTGTGTGTGTGTGTGTGTGTGTGTGTGTGTATTGTTTGATGTTTGAATATTAATAAAATAGAGGATTTTTAGTTGAGCAAAGGTGTAAAATGACTTAAGCTTGGTCAAAGCAAACACAAAATTACATTTTTTCTACAAGACATAATATATATTTTTTAAATAATAAGTTACAATAATTATACTATTAAAAAGAAATATTGTTGTTAAACAAAAAATTATTACAAATGTTAGGAAAGATAAATTCTCATAATAGAGTCAACAGTTTCTCTGCAAATTCCGCAAGTTTTGCAGGCTAATCCGCAAAGCAAACAAGCAATAACGTGTCTGCAGGGTAAATAAACCACTTGAACTTCTTCTGATAGACAGATTTTACATTCTGCACGAAGTATATCTGCTGCCAATGAGGTCTTCCTAGTAACTAAAGGCTTCTCCCTGAAACTGTCAACGGGAACGAATGCCTTGCTTTTCCCCATTTGTACGATGTCCATCGCTAGTCAATCTGAACGGCAAATGTTACTTTTTTGATAGCTATTGCAGTTTATATACGCTACTCTTTTAATTACGTCACACAATCGTGAGCACTCGCACGTACAAGCGCGCAGGTAAAGTCTTAAAAACACTTTTCAATGGTCCGAACATGTTTATAACTCGAAACAGAGGTAGGTTTTTAAAAACAATTTATTCAGGCCAAATACCTGTTACAACAAACAAGCGCTAGCACAACGATGTGTAAACACATTAGCTCACGAGCGAGGAACCTATATCAATAAATTAACATGCTTTTACATTTTTTAACCAGTAAAGATCTGGAGAACAAACAGAGAAGTCACCGTTCAGTCTTTGCGACTGACACATTTATAGCGAAAATAATCCCATCACCTCGTAACGGATTTCAACCGTACACACGCGACGTTATGGTAAAAATATAGGTCAGCAACGAACTGGGTACAGAATATAATACACACATTCTCTAGGTAAACAACGGTTTTTACATTACCCCCCAACATGTCCGAACATGCTTCTAATTACATCACACAACAGCCAACACGCATATCACCAACCAACCCATACTACCTCACCTAACGGTCTTTAACGGAAAATTAACGTATTTCTAAAAAAAACACCTGCCACCTACACCTACGCACAACCGCGCACAACCGCGCACATTCCATACCTCCTACCATTCACGTCACCCTCCAATAATCGCTGGAACCAACCCCTCATACCTCACGTAACCGTTTGTAACGGAAAAGTAACGTATTTTTCATCAAAACCACCTGTTTGGCCTGAAACTGTGGTTTTGACATCTACTCCTTGAGTTGCAACTTCCAACTATGTTTGAACGACAAATGTGCTATCTACCTCCATGGATAATAAAAACGCCGCACTTCGATTTCTCATTGTCCAGTTACATAAAACACGATACTCCTGTTGTGGTCTACCACCAGGAATTTTTATCCATTTATAAATCTCACCAACACAGTGAAATTATTTTCACTGATGGATCTAAATTGGACAATGGCGTTGGGTGTGCGTTTTATACATCTGGATGTACCTACACGTACGGATTGCCCTCAGCTTGCAGTGTTTTCACGGCAGAACTATTTGCTATTTTTAAAGCGTTGACCGTCATTCAATCTCGATCCTCGCATTATCTTTTGTGTTCGGATTCCAAAAGTGCTCTTCAGGCTCTTCAGGATGTTTTCTCTAGCAACCCTTTAGTTGGGGACATTTTGTGTGCTGTACACAGGCTTCAATTGAGGGGTGTGGGGGTAACTTTCTGTTGGGTTCCTGGACATTGCGGAATACTTGGAAACACAAAAGCGGATGAAGCGACGAAGAAAGCTACAAGTTTGGTGCCTCTTACTCAACTGGTTATGGCACCTGATTATGTGTGTTTCGCGAAACATTTATTGCTCGCTGCTTGGAATGACGAGTGGCATACCGTGATTCAGAATAAGCTGAGGGAAATTAAAGATACCGTCCGACCATGGAGGTCTTCAATTCGTTCAAAACGTAGGGAGGAAGTGGTGGTTACACGCCTTCGCGTTGGCCACTCTTTTGCAACTCATGGATATTTGATGCGTCGTGAAGATCCACCAATATGCCAATACTGCGGGGGTATCTTCACAATAAAACATATTTTGGTAGATTGTGTTAGTGTAGGTAATGTTCGTGCCCTTTTTAATTTAAAAGGGAGTTTAAAGGTGGTGCTAAGGGACGATGCCTCGGCCATTGACCGAGTCATCGCTTTCTTGCACCACTTGAAAATATTTTTTAAAATTTAATACATAAATATATATATATTTTTTTAATTTTATTTATACATATAATTCTCTGTGTTTCTTTTATTTATTTTAATTAAATTTATTTTCTGTTCTTGTTATTGTTATTGAGATTTATTTATTGGTAAATTGTTACCTATTATTGTTTTACATATTATTTATTTACTGTTATATTGTTCTTTGTTGTTATTTTGTTATTTAGTTTTTAAGGATTTTTTCATTGTTATATTGTTGTTTTTTGTTTTTTATTGTTGGTGTTTTATTTTGTTTTGTAATTTTTGTTGTATTTATTTATTTGTTTATTTATTAATTTATTTGATTTTATTTAAAACATTGCGTTCTGTGTTAGATTTTGTTTGGCGATGATAACCACAATTGGTTTTTCGCCAGAAAAAAAAAAAAAAAAAAAAAAAAAAAAAAAAAAAAAAAAATTGGAGTCAGTTCTCGCGTCAACGAGGGATTCTGCACCAGGTTCTGATTCACTTGTATACTTCATGCTGAAACATCTACCATCATCGGCGAAACTTGTCCTTCGAATATACAATAGTTCATTCGAGGGGCGGTCTTTCCCCGATGCTTGGCTAGAAGCGACTGCAATTCCTCTATTAAAGCCGGGTAAACACAAAATCAATCCCAGTAGTTACAGACCTATATCTCTTACAAGCGTCTTGTGCAAACTACTGGAGAAGATGGTCAACCGCGGTCTTGTCTGGTACCTAGAAACCAACGAACTTCTTAGCAACGAACAGTGAGGTTTCAGGCAAGGACGATCATCCGTTGACCAATTGGTTTTGTTAGAACCTGCTATTCAAAATGCTTTTCTCTAGCGTCAAACACTCGTTGCTGTTTTCTTTGACCTTGAGAAAGCATATGATATGATGGAAAAAAGGAATTTTAAATACGTTAAAGTCATGGGGTATTCAGGGAAACATCCTAGCATTCATCGCAAACTTTCTGTCAAATAGTTCCTTCCGCGTTCGTCTTGGCGGCACATATTCAAATATTTGTAAACAGGAGAATGGTGTACCGCAAGGCAGCGTACTAAGCGTAACGCTGTTTGCCGTTGCTATTAATAGTATAACATGTAATATACTATCTCCGGTACACTGTTCTCTCTTTGTATATGACTTCTGTATATATGTGCCTGCTCGTAACATGACAACCGCGGAAAGATCTTTGCAGTTAGTTATACACAGATTAGAGGAATGGTCAAGAACTACGGGGTTTTAATTCTCTACTTCGAAGACCTAATGGGTATCATTTAGTCGTCGTTGGCAACACCAGCAGCCTATCCTTTATCTTGATGGGATTCAGCTTCAAACCACGGATGATGTAAGATTTTTAGGTCTTTTATTTAATAATAGACTTTCATGGATCCCACATGTTTGTGATTTGAGGGTGAGATGCAGCAAGAAATTGGATATGTTAAGAGTCCTTAGTGGTACGAATTGGGGTTCTGACAGAACTAGCATGTTTCGATTTTACCGATTGTTAGATCGCGCATAGATTATGGTTGTCAAGCCTATTCATCAGCACGACCTACAGTTCTGAAAAGTCTCGATGCCATCCACCACACTGAACTTAGACTTGCTACTGGTGCGTTTAGAACTAGCCCAATCCTTAGTCTTCTTGTCGAGGGGAGCCTTCCTTGTCAAAACGTCGTCAAATGTTACAAATATCATACATTTCTGGTCTTCGAAGCAAACCTATTCATCCGGCATTCAAAATGGTCTTTCATAACCCATATGCATCTAATTATAATGTATGTCAACGTTCAACCGCGCCATGCGGCATTAGAACGATATGCATAATGGACAGCAGTGAGTTGACACTTCCTGATACGTTTGAACGAACAATGTGCTATTTACCTCCATGGATAGTAAAAACGCCACGTTTCGATTTCTCATTGTCCAGTTATATCTAACACACTACTCCTGACGTGGTTTACCACCAGGAGTTTTTGATAATTTCCAAATCCTAAAAACACAGTGAAATTATTTTCACTTTTCAGTCTAAACTAGACAATGGCGTTGGGTGTGCGTCTTATGCGTTGGGATGTACCTTCACGTATGGATTACCCTCAGTGGGTAGTGTTTTCACTGCGAAACTGTTTGCCATTTTTAAAGCTCTAACTGTCATCCAATTTACTTTTTCCCATTATCTTTTGTTTTTCGATTCGGTAAGCGTACTTCAGGCCCTTCAGGATGTGTTCTCCGTGAACCCTTTAGTCAGGGATATTTTTGTGTGCAGTAAAAAATCTTCAATTAGTGGGTGTTGGGTTAACGTTCTGTTGGGTTCCCGGTGACTGTGGAATTACCGGAAACACAAAAGCGGATGAAGCGGCGAAGAGTGCTACTAGTATGGTGCCATCTACACAGCGTGTAGATTATATTTATTATGTGAAACGCTCATTGGCTGCGGCTTGGAATGATGAATGGCAATGTGTAAATCACAATAAGCTGAGAGACATTAAGGATACCGTCCATCCATGGAGGTCTTCCATTCGTTCGAAACGTGGCCACCCGCCTTCGTATCGGCCACTCTTATCTAACTCATGGTTAACTGATGCGTTGTGAGGACCCGCCTGTATGTCAGTTTTGTGGAAATACCATCACAATCTGTTATATACTGGTAGATTGTGGTGGTTTGAAGCATGTTCGTGACAGCTTTAATTTAAAAGGGAGTATGAAATTGATGTTGAAGGACGATGCCGCGGCCGTCGACCGTGTCATCGCATTCCGTCGCCACCTAAATATTCTAATTAAAATTTAATATTTTAATTTTTGAAAAAAAATTAACTTACATATTTATTTATTATAGTATTAATGTTAGTTTGTGTTTAGAGTTTTATTATTGTTAACCTATTTATTTTCTGCGTCATGTGTTATTTATATTGTTATGTTATTTTGTTATTTATTGTTTTGTTACCTATTGTTATGTTTTTCGTTATTCTTACAAATTTATTGTTGCAAATTTATTTTTATGTTATTACTGTTTTGTTTCGTATATTTTGCTTTGTTTTATTTATTTAATTTAATTATATTTTGATTTAGGTAACTATTTTGGTATTACTTTTGCTGTTGTTTGGCTTTGATAACCACACTTGGTTATTCGCTAGGAAAAAAATTAAAAAATAAATAAATTAAATTTATCAAAAAATCTTTTTAGCAGCAAAAAAAACGTAAAAGAAAAATGAAAATATGTTGACCAACAAGTTTTAAATGCTGTGTTGTGGCTTTTAAGTTGGTAATATTGATTTTTAAATGTACTGGTGAAAGAGAACAAGACTAGTTTGGCAAATGATCGCAGATTAAGGAAATGTAAAACTAAAAGTACGGATAAAATGGTGACAAATTCCAGATAGAGTAACTGGATTGGGTGTGTAAAGATGATTTAGAGAAGTCTATTTATATAGCAATAATTATATGATTAAAGTAAATTTATGAAAAACTTACTGAAATGATGTTTTCGTCAGTGTTATTTTCTGTATCTAATTGTTCCATAGATTAATTTAAGTAATAAATTTCCTAAAGATAATTTAGTTTATTGAATTTTAATGTAAATAAATAAAGAAAATAATTGCTTGCCCCGACTTGGGAATAAATCGACATCAAACAAATAGGAATTTACAGTACGCATAAGTCTTAAAAAATCAGAAAGGTTAACCATTGTTAATCAAGATAGAACCCAGGAGAAACTTCGCGTTTACAAAGGAACCACTGATAAACTGCCAACACCTCATCGGGTGCTAAGTATAAAAAACCTCTTATTAATAAACAAATATTCTTTTTTAATGCTTTAGTTGAAAAATACTCAAAATGAATTCAATAAAATTAAAAAACGTTGTTACATCATCATGTAACGTATAAGTCATGCTCTGTGTTTTTACACATATAATATTTATGCTATTTTCCATAAGTGATGGGATTTTTTATAATGGGTAGTTCTTCTAAATAGGATTTTGTGGGGATTAGGAAGTTATATTATATTCATCAGATTATCAATGTCCATCAAATTCCGACAGGGAACGGGAACTACCGATCAGATATTTGTTTTAAGACAGTTACTCGAGAGGTGTTGGGAATATAAAATTGACCTTCATCTTCTTTTTATTGACTATCGGCAGGTTTTTGACAGTGTCAACAGAGTAAAATTGCTCGAAATCCTAAAGGAGTTCAACGTACCAAAGAAGTTGATCAGACTGATCAACATGACATTGTGTGATAGTGTCGGCAAAGTTGCCATAGGCGGCGGTATTAGTCCCAAATTCCCTATTCTGACTGGCGTGAGACAAGGCGATGCCCTGTCTGCTACCCTCTTCAATCTCTCCTTACATGGCGTTTTGAGGAGGATTAACGTTTCAAGGCATATCATGCATTTATGCAGTCAAATATGTGCATATGCTGATGATATATGCTTGGTTGCCAGGAATATTCCATCGCTCAAAGAAACTTTTAATTTAAACAATAATGAAAGCAAAAAGACAGGTCTTTGTATAAATGAGGGAAAAACTAAATATATGAGTACAAGCAGAGGGGGTAGCAGTACGACTATAGATATCGATGGATATTCATTTGAAAAAGTATAAAGTTTCACATATTTGGACTAGGAAGTGAATGTTGAAAATAAAATAATAAATGAAGTCCAAAACAGAATAATGACAGCTAATAGAGCATACTTCGCAAATATAAAGCTTTTTAAAAGTAGGCTATTGTCTCAAACCACTAAGGTACGACTCTATAAAACCTTAATTCGCCCTGTCCTAACGTATTGAGCGGAGACGCGGACCTTAACCGCCGCGACATTGTTTGAGCTTAAGCTTTTAAGAAAAAATTATGGTCCGGTCCACGATGTACAAACAAATGTGTGGAAGCTTCGATCTAATGCCGAGTTGTATTCCTTATACAAAGACGCAAATGTAGTCCATTTTGTTAAAACGCGACGTCTAGAATGTTTGGGCCACATCATAAGAATGCCCACCAATAGAATGCCGAACAAACTTTTACATGGCACTATGATTGGCAAAAGAAGAGTTGGCCGACCAAGAAAACGATGGCTACAGGACCTTGAGGAAGATTTAAGGGTACTCGGCATTACAGCATGGAAGCGGAAGGCTAAGGATAGAAGTACATGGCGGGACATTGTTAAGGAAGCCAAGGACCACCCCGGGCTGTAGCGCTACGTAGTAGTAGTATTACTGTATATTCATACATTTAATCATTCAACATTTAAAACTTTAAAAAGGTTACAATTCATCAATGTATACGTAAAACATTTCAAACCTTCAATGATAATTATTTCTTCATTTTATTATAAGGACCGTTTTTAACGAATGCACATTTTTATTGAGTGATAGGTTTTCTAATGAATAATAAAAAATACATAATACATTATAAATGCGCCAAAAGATTATTTTAAGCGGGTAAAAACATTTTTGCTACTTTTTTTGGAGATAAAGGGGTAGTTTTAAAGAATTTTGAGGGTAAAAAGAAATTGAGTTTTATAAATTAAATTGAAAAAACTTGAATTGAATACTTAAAGTACGTAAATCAGGATGTTTTGCTTTTTTAATTTTTATAAAAATACGATAAGTTTTGATAAAAGGATAATGTTTACTCCTCAAATAGCAAAAACCATATATATTTCTTAATATATTGTCAGACGGGTTTTTATGCAAATCTTCTAGAACATCTATCCAATCAAAGAAAATTGGCTAGGATTTTAACCAATTTATTCTTTCAGTGACTGTACTATATGCCTAATAAATAGTGGGAAAAGCAGGCCTAAATAGCAATTGATTTCTGTTGGTAAGGAGAGTTAGCAAGAAGGAAATTTGGAAACTTTTCTAAATTCTGTCGGTGGATATTAGACACTGAGTTGGTTAAACAAACAGTGATCAAGGGATAGGTTCTCCATTTATTTCATGTTACATCTTTAGTAATTCAAGTAATTAATATTTAAAAACTGCTTTCTAATGTTAATTAGTAAATATTTAAAAATATCTCAATCACAACCTAATAAAACTTTGCTGATGTACGATCGAATGTAAATTCAATATTTACTTTTTGCAAACATTCCGCCAGCTCGACGATGATTGTATAGCCATTTCGAATAGAACGTACTGCGTGAAGTTCGAACACATATTGCACGTCGTTGTATAGTTTTTCTGCGTTTTTCAGCACGTCGTCCGCAACTTTGAGTACTCCCCAAACATTGTCTTGAAGTTGGTAAAATTCTTCGTCGAAACATTTCTCCACTGACTCTGCAGTCAATGGCAGACTGGATGTACAACGCGTAGCAGCCTCCACGACAGCCTTGTCCAGAAGTGCCTGTAGGTTCTTGTCTGCCACGCTCAGGTTGGCGTCACTAAAACTGGCTCTTTTGTCAGAGATATTGTTTCTGGCCAACTGAACTTCTGAAACATCGGAAAAACCTTTTT
The DNA here is from genome assembly GCA_036971475.1 of Prosapia bicincta. Classification (NCBI taxonomy): domain Eukaryota; kingdom Metazoa; phylum Arthropoda; class Insecta; order Hemiptera; family Cercopidae; genus Prosapia; species Prosapia bicincta. The sequence continues at coordinate 60,067,718 of JBAIZL010000009.1, read as the reverse complement.
GAAGACAATTGTCTAGAAATATATGAAATTTGTAAAATATCACAAAGAAATATATTTTTATTTGACCCAGATGTTATGGATTATAGAAATTTGAAAATAACCAAATAAACGCTCACAAAGGAAAATTTCAACACATAATGATTTTTGTTTGTTTAAAACGGAAAGAAATTTTATCCGACTAAAGCAATTTATGTATGAAAAAGAAGGAATGATGGCCGTAGAGATAGAAACGTTCAAAAAAGGTAAAATTATGTATAAGATATTCCAGCAAATTTAATAAATACTTTAATATGGTTAATGATTAAAAAAAAAACTAGAATAACAAAATATAAAGTAAATAGAACTGAGAGCTAAAGATTTGTAGTATGACAAGCCCCCCCCCCCCAAGAGAACCCCTGTATGAGGAATGCAGTGGAATGTTCAAATGTTAGTTTCTGCAGCGTTCTTGCTTCTTAGTAGTAGAATCTAATGCAATATAGCTCGAAACCTATGTATTACAATTATCATAGCTACTGGTATCACCTATGAGTGATAATGAAATATAATAGTCCAATATTTGTAAAATGGCTAGTATAGTGGAAACGAGCAAAGCGGGATTGTGAAACAAAGTAAGTTATACCTTTCTAGGAATCATGTCTGCTCTCCTCACAGGTATCCTGTTGTTCTTTGTTTACGTCAGGGTTCAAATAAATATGGCAGTCTTTTAAAATGGCATTTTAGAAATCAAGTAAATTAAACTAAACACTAATTACTCGTTTTACACAGTACTAAAATACCTTCATAGTACTCCGCGTCGTATTTCGGTCTCGCCTCACGAACACACAACAACACATCTACGTCTGTGGATTCGCCTAGAGAGGTCTCAGCGAAAACGATCAGATCCAAGGTGTCTTGTAGTGTAATCAGGTACTCGGATTCTAAGCTCGAATCAATTGCTTTAACTTTGTCAATGAAATCCTTTACGTCTGTAGAAAATGGCTGAATAAATTTCCTAGCATCCGCTACATACTCTTCTATATCTGCATAGCCTGACTGTAAGGCATTGCTCACGTTCGGTTCCGCTAGCCATACCTGGGAATATACATGTAAAATTCTTATGTTAAATTACGTTTTAATAAGTGTAAATAAACACAGCACAAACTACCCTTCTATAGGTTATTATGTGAATAATAAATACACAAAAACCTCTTAACCACAAACTCTCTTTATTTTACCCTTATGTACATTTCAGTTACCATCCTCAGTGGGATAGCATACAAAGACTGTATGTATGTTACAATCATTCTGACATGTTACATGTATTGACATATCAGTCTTTGTATGTTATCCCTCTGAGGATGGTTACTTGGTAACTGAAATGTACATAAGGTTAAAATAAAGAAAGTTTGTGGTTAAGAGGTTTTTATGTATTTATTATTAAATTCAACCACAATATATTCCTAATAAATAGTAATATTATGTGAATGTTTCAAATTAATTTCCAGTACAAATATATTATTATTATATAAGTTTGTTACTTACATACAAAATACAGTTGCCCAAATGCAACAGTTGTTTTAAAAAATTCCAGTTATTGAATTTTTTTCATAATTTTGAAACATTTTGAGTTTATTGCATTTCTCCAGCTTCTATATAAATCAAATTTAGCCCAAATAAATAATGTAGTGTTAAACTAACTAATTTATTTGGAAACGATTTTAATACTTTTTTTCTCGTCACACACATTTTACACCACCATATCTTAACAATCTTTAAATATCTTGAAAGTATATTATCATTTATTTATAGTTCGAGTTTTATATAAACAACTTTTTCGATTACATTAAAAATCATTACATTTGTTTACAGTTGAAATTTACGACACTAACTCTAAATTGATTATAAAAATCTTTCTTTTAGTTTTCAAAAGCAATTCTAAAAATGATCACAGTTATACCTAAATTTTTGTACATTACATTTTCTCCTTAAGAAAGAGAAATGTCGTATATAGAACATTCATTTTGCTTTTTATATATAGTAAGATTTTTAAATAATATTTTGGTTAGAATTGGAAAATATATATTTTCATAAAATTATTATACTATTTATATTTATATTTATTGAAAATAATAAATATTGTGACGCTTGTTAAAATATAAATATAAATAAAAACTTATTCTGAAATATGAAAACTACAACTGAAAAATAAACCACAAGTGCATGACGTCATTCGATTCATTCGACGTTTGCTAAATGTACTTTAAGGTTTGCAACAGTTTGTTTTTATATTCATATTTTTACAGTTGGCAGTAACATTCTTGCTATAATCATTATAAAACACAATACTTTTCAAAAACTTACGCCTGCTGCTTTCCCGCAAGCGACCAAGGCTGTAACGACCGCTTTAGCCTGCGTCTGGGCAGTTTCTATTCCGAGCGAGAGGCAAGAATTACTTTGCAAAGCACTGAAGGTCACCTGTGACTCCTCCAGTTCTTTAGAAATCTTGCTGATTTCCGCTTTTATCGTGTTATTAGCGTCGGTGTAGCAACTCCTGGCTTCTTCCAATTCTGACGCAGTCTCAATGAAGAAACTGTACGGGCAATCATTCAACGCGTTGGAAAGAACCGCTCCGTGAGCATTGTATTGGGAGTTTAGTTGTATAATGAAGTTGGACAGCTGGACTCTGGTTTTGGTTTGACAGTCGAGGACTTGCTTGTTTACTGAAATGTATATTCAACTTGATTAACCATGACAAATAATATAAGATAAGTCAAATAATATAATTCAATTCTTACTGAGATCATCAAAGACAAAGTTTATTTTAGATACTTTTTATTTTATAACTACAAATAATATAAATACGTATATCCATATGCCATATTCACTATATTAGGTGGTAAAACATAAACCAATTTTCCATTTCCCTCTCTATACAGTATATGGTTTAGAGCCATTATTTAAGTTTGGTACTATTTATTCGCTTAATTTTTTTCGTTTCTAGTTTATGAAGCTGAAGGTGGTCTCTAATTTCTCATTCTTCCCATTTCTTGTAATGCGTCATCATTGGAAAATACCTTTCTTTTTTAGTTTTGTATAGACTACATATTTATAACTGATTTCTAGGTATGGGAAAGTTGGCTCAGTATAAATGTGCTGGATTTCAAACATGGAGAAATTAGGTTTAAATCCGACTGATTCATAAACCTTTTAAAATTTAATAGATAATAAAAAAACTGTAATAATTTCAAGTATCATCCAGGTTAAAAAAAATGTATTTGAATATGATTTTATGAATAGCAATATATTTTATGAACAATCAAAAATTTGTACAAGCTATATATAAGGAGAATATGAAGTAATAGAAGGAATTGAAAATTATACTTCAAAATATAATTTTTTAAAGATATTATAAGTTAGTAAAAATTTAATATTTTTGTCAATAATGTAGTTCGATTGTATAAAATACACAAATTCTGAATATGAGCATTGAAAAAATTAAATTGCAAGTCGTAATTAGCGCTGCGGGTCGTATAATCTTTAGTAATTACTGCAAAATACTGGAATCCGATTGTTTTCATTTTCCCACATGAGCATGTTACCTAAATATACATTCTGTGCAAGAGGTGCGAGATTCTAGATATTTCAAAGCATAACTAGTGGCGAAGACTTGTAATCAATGGTCATGTAGTAAAAATGTCACTGCTCCGTTAAGTATTTTTTTAAAAATGGCTGCGCTATAATATCAACGGCAACTTCAGAAACTTCATACAATTGAAAATTCCTCCGTGAAGTTCGCATAACAGAACGCATACGTAACAATTCGAATCCCATACGTAACAATTCGACACTTCGACGACATGACCAGCTTACGTTCGAAAACTTAATTTTGTGTGTTTATGTAACCAATCGTATCCTAACCCGTCATCATCATCATCATCATCACTATCATTATCATAATCATCATCATCTGAATCTAAATAAAACGAATATTGACGATCAACTAAATTGTTTATTCCAACCTACTTTGAAGAGAATGGCCATTTAACTAGGGTAAAGTAAGTACCTCACCTGCGCTAGTAATAGGTTGACCAATGGAAGTGCGAGCTTTTGCCACACAATCTTTGGCAGCGCTGTTGTTTGCAGCATTCGCAGTGCGAAGGGCTCCTGAGATGACGTCAGCATACGTCTGAAGTGTAGCGTTCAGTACAGATTCCTTCAGTCCTTTACTGATGATTAGGTTGTCCAAAGTGGTTCTAGCGTTGCTTATCAGTGATTCTACTTTTGCAGATAATGCACGGGCATACTGCACTTGTCTTTCGACCGACTGGAGTAATCTAAAGGCTTCCTCCTTCCTTTCCAGGGATTGTTGTTGATTGGACTTTGCCTGGAGTTATAAAACCACTTATTAATGATAAACGTGAAAAATACAATACCTTGGCTAAATTTTAGAGCGATTATATTATGAAAAATATGTATAATGCAAACAATATTATTATTTTTGGAGTAGGAAATTCATTAAAACAAGTTCTATAGAAAAATTGCTTTAAAGTTATTTAGGTCATTAAATAAAAAATTTATTGTCGTTTTTTTTGTAACTAATTATAATTATTATAAATAAAAGAACATACCCTATGCTTTAAAAACAGCTACCACATAACATATAAAAAAGCTATTTTAAGAAATCATCACTTATTTTAAGCCAAATGGGACGAAACAACTGTATTGTCCACACAACCCCTTTTCTGAACGGTTTTCCTCTCATATAAAACTAAAAATAATTCATTATGAATTTAATTAATGAATTTATATTTTAGAAAACTGTATTAAAATCAAGTGTCATCCGCTACAAGTTTTTGAGAAAACTTTATTAACATCAAGTGTCATCCACTACAAGTTTAAACAAATTTATCTGAAATTGAATGGGTAAATAAAACGTACTTTTTATTAATTGGAAATTTGGACTATAAATAAATATATATATATATATATATATATATATATATATATGTAGAGAGAGAGAGAGAGAGAGAGAGAGACAGACAGAGAGAGAGAGAGAGAGAGACAGAGAGAGAGAGAGAGAGAACGAGAGAGAGAGACAGAGAGAGAGACAGAGAGAGAGAGAGAGAGAGAGAGAGAGAGAGAGAGAGAGAGAGAGATTGAACCAATAATTATAAATACAATAATACCTCTTTAATTTTAACAACGAATGTGAAATTAAATATTTTGAAAATGATACTCTAAGCCAAGCTTGAAATCTGTTAAAGCTTGAAAAATTCTTTATACGTTCTTTTTATAAAACTCTTTTGATATTATTCTTTGAATGTGGAATTTACTCTTATATGTAGTTAACCGTGTGATTTTATTTACTATTTTCAAAATATGATAACAAATCCGTATGAATATAATTGAGTAATATACATCCTTGGGGTTGGCTCAAGTCAATGTTTGTTTCTTACGTCTTTCATCGAACTAGACATTCGCCACCTCACCAACTTCGCTTGGTGGGGCCGGAAACGGGGTTTGTCAGTAAGTTTTAAAGAATTTTCGTAGTCGTAAAACTACTGTCATCATAAAAGATTCGTTAAACGTAATGGACAACAAACCCTAATGAATAAAAAAATTAGTCAGTGGGACTTGCCACAGAAGTGAACATTTCATTTAAAGAATATACCTAATAGAGATTTTATAGAGAATATATTTAGTGTAGTTAATAATAAAAGAATGAAGATAATAGAACACCATTATTAGGTGTTAAAAAAGTACTGAATAACAATTCTATATATTAAATTTAATTTATTAGGTTCTTTAAAACTTTAGATTCGCCCACGAAAGTATTCATTCAACAATTGGAATAAAAATATAGCTTGTTATTACCAATAATATAATCTTATTATTACCAATATACTGAATAAATTACAGTAAGAAATATAAATAAATTAATAAAATTAAAATGAATGGTAAACAACATTTATTAATACAGTTTTAATCTAATGCTGTAGAATAAATAAAGTAACATAAATTTAATGTTTAAACAGCTGTTATACAACATACCTTATCCTAACACAAATGAAAACATAAGTTATTACTCAATTTATTTAGAATACTTTATAAATATGTGTTCGAGCGTCATGGCAAGGCGAAAAGTTTACTCTCGTACAAAACATACACAGTCGGTAAGAAATTGTCAATTAAAAACAATAATACAGAAAAAAGCAGTAATTATTTTATTGTAGGTAACGATAAAAATACTTTTTCTTTATGACGCATTCAATAATTGCTTTTACTACAGTTTCAATAATTGCTTTTACTACAGTTTCAATAATTGCTTTTACTACAGTTTCAGTAATTGCTAGTTTGCGTGATATCTACTTTGTGAAAACAAGAAAGGAAATAATGAAGAAAATTATTTCGAATTAAGACTATTGTTTGTGTTATTTATATAAATTAGTTGCAATCGATATAATTGAAAAATAAATGTTCTGAGTATTGACTGAACCTGCGTAGCCCTTATACAACCAATGATGATCCCCTCCTGATATATTTACATAAGTTTATAAATGCCGGACCTTAGGACACAACTAACTTACCACAAGACATGCTATGAAGGCAACATAAAATAGCGACTTCGCCATTGTAAACCGATCCACTGACTGAGTTTAGTATCTCGGCATTGATTTTGTATTTCCCCTTATCTGAATAAAAACCACCTGAATTTACAACGGAACTATATTACTGAACCTATGAATATACGGCTCATCACAAATCTAAGGCTGATTGCAGTTTTATTTTACATTTTTTGTGCTTCATAAAATTGCTTTTTGTAATTAATTCACTAAATAAAGGGAAAAGTTATTTATTGTATTTTTAAGTACACAATTTTATTGACTATCCTAGGTTTCTAATTTATAAGAATATTGCATATATGTAACATTAAATATATATGTGTAATAGATCTATATTATGTATTTTAAGTAAGTTAATTATTTGTTCTCATGTTTTCTGAATGTGTATCGGTTTAAGATTTACGAAAGTTGATAGAATCACATAAATACATACATGTACGACTCATCGACAGTCAACGTAAAATATTTAATCTTTTAATATAATTTTGACAGCACATATAGCCATTACATTGTATTTTTATTGAATAAAATACATTGAATCCATTTGTAGTTTGTAAGAGTAAACAATATAAAAAATAACTGTTTAAAGTCAATTCCTACTTAGTTCGATAAAGACAAATTTTATTTTAGTTACTTTGTGTTAAATAATTACCATTAATATAAATAAAATACCATAACCTATGCGTTAAAGCAACTGTTTTACTTATAACAATAAATCAGCTGTTTAATGAAATGATATAACATATTTTGAGCCAAATGGGAAGAAATAACTATGATGCATACTTTGCACCTTTTGTGAAAGGTTTTTTCCCATATAATATGAATTAATTCACTATACATTTAATGAAAATAATTTATAAATATCAAGTGTTAAAAATGTATTAACTTGAGTGGATGAATAAAAAGTATTTTAATAACGATTGAAAATTTGGACTGTTTACATACATAAACGGAGAGTGTGAACTAATAGAAGTAATTGATATATAAAGTTCTGTTTGTTGTATTTACGCCTACCTACCAATAGAACTAGCAACTGGTAGTTTCTACATCTAGAAGTGGAACACCCTGTGTATAATTAATTAAAAATCTTTTAAATGAAATATTTATGGATTGAAAATTTAATCGCTACTTAGTGACCAACTATTTCCGATAAGGTTTAAGTTCGTATTTAATTTAATTATTTGCCAAATTTTGCTACATTATGTTTTGTCAGGTGCTACAGGATAAGATCACTAACTTAGAATAGCTCTATTATATATGGTAGGGCAGATGGTTGTTACGCTCAAGTAATTAGCTATATAGTCATATATTTTTTATTTCAATTTAGAATGGTTATAAATTTACAGCCGTATTTTGCTATCTTTTAAAGTTTAAGATATACAAGGTAGTAATAAAACTGTTTCATAAATATAGTAAATTAGCTTTAGGATACGATAGAAAAAAATGCAATAACAGAAAAACAACCTCGCATAACTACGGAACATAAATAATGGCCGAAGGTTAGAGACAACGTTTTATATCGGTATTTCGCTTTATCGTGTTGTTTTCAAAAGCTTCTGTTAGTTCACACTCTCCTTATATATAATTCGTTCAGATTTGCAATGTAATAATATACTTTCTATTTATCCGCTAAGTTTAAAATACATTTTTTAAAATTTGTAGTGGATGACAATAGTTGTTAATACAGTTTTTTGAAGTAATAATTCAATAGTTACGTTAAATGAATTTATTTTAGTTTTAAGTGGGAGAAAAACATTTCACAAAAAGGGCAAAATATGCAATGTAGTTATTTCGCCCCATTTGTTTTAAAATGAGTGATAACATATGATTTAACGAAACAGCTGATTTAATGTTATAGGTTATGTGGTGTTATAGGTAAAACAGTAGTTTTAAATCATTGGTTATGTTAAATTAATAACACATTTATTTTCATTTCTGTTGGGAATATTTCTATTTAAATGAGTTCAGTGTTCTGCCTTTCCTAGCAATGTTGAGGAGAACTGTATTTAATTATATAGGTTATGTTATTTTATTTATATTAATTGCAATTATTTAATAAAGAGTAACTATAATAAAATTTCCTTTTGTTGATCTTAGTCATTAGGAATTGACTTTAAAACATTTTTGTTAATATTACTTATGACGCATGTACGTTACAAATTAAATACAGATAAAAGTAACCGTTAGAGTAACGCACTGTGACACAACGTTTCTACCTCATCACGTACATCTGGCAAACGCTGACAATCACCTTTTAGAAAAAACGAATAGATTTAATCCCAGGGCTTTTTAACATTTACTTAATTTAAATGTTCGGCATTAAAACAGAGTTATTTGTAAAAAAAATCACAACTCTGTTATTATTTTCAGTTTTTAATTAATTTGTATTTTGTTTAATAAAAAAAATTTTAAAAATGTATAGTTATGTGTTTAACAATTCAAGTTTTTAAACAGTTTTTACAGAATTATGTACAACATAAGAATTTTATCAAAATGGAACAAGATTTATTTTCAGTATTGAAAAATGATTTTTATCCTATGCATGCTAAAAGTGTCTAGCAGTGACAAGTATATTTGGTATGTTAAATGTCTTTATAAATACGACGTAATTTTCACAAATATGAAAAGGTATGAAGTAAATTTTCAATTTTTTCCTTAATTAGGAAAAGGTTCTTCATCGCTTGCATAGTAGTTTGTATAAGAATTATAAAACCAATCGAAAGTTGCAGTTGTTACACTATTATTAATATTCGTCCAAGTGTATAAATCGAACAAATATTTTAATAATTTTACTTTCTTACTGGATATTTACTAAACACATGCAAACCACCGCAAATAAAGTTGTAAAGAAATTGAACTCCCTCCCCAAACTTTGTGGCACGAACTGGGGCTCAAGATCATCAACGCTGGAAAGTACTTGCTGCACTGTCATTAGGCCAATGCTTGAGTATTGTTTCACCACAAGTATTGGGCACATGTGTCTAAATCAGCTAAAATCGCATTAGATTGAGTCCAGTATATAGTATCAAAAAGTATCATTGGTGCAGTGTCTTCTACTACTAACACCAAGGCCGAACTTGAAAGCGGTCTTTTTCCTTGATAACAGACAAATCCTTGCTATTGTAAAGTTCACTAACAAAATCAGAAGCCACAGTAAAGACCACGTAGCTCACAGAGCTTTCAGTGCTTGAACAGGAAAATCAAGACTTCAGAGATCATCAACGCTGCAATTTGACAGTGACATCAGAAAGGCCATTTTTCTTGACCACTCCTCCCTGGACATTACTCAGGAACTACTTTTTCCTTTCAAGCCGCCTATGAATACTAAAATACTAAAAACCTCATATGAATAAAATCAATACTAACTTATTGGAACCATGCTCTAAGAAAGAACCAACTCAATTTTTATTGCAGAAAGGTGAAAACACTGTTCGGTTACTTGCCAACGAAAACAGTGCATTAGTCTTTACATATGGTTCCTTTGATATTGACTGTAAAAGAGGTGGTGCAGGTATATCCATCATTTAAACCTCAGGAAATAACGTCAGGCTCAAAATACCCACTGGTTAAGTTGCTTCAAACTTTACTAGTGAACTAATTGCTATTAAATAGGCGCTTACCCACTTTCGCTCTTTTCTTTCTCCTAACAACTCAATAGAAGAATTGTAATTTTCTAACTTGAGCAATACTGTCAGGACAAAACTGTCACAAGAAAATAATAGTCTTCCCCATTCATTAAATATACCAGCAAAAAATCTACATCAACTATCATTTTAGCAAGGCAACCATCCACGATATAAACTACCTAAGAAATCTCTCCTCTACAATAGCTAGGTTGCGTACTGGACATTTCAAAGTTATGAAGATATCAGCATCCAATATAAAAACTTATCCCATGCAAGTACTGTCTCCAATCCCAACTAACCACAGATCATGTTTATGACTGCCAAATTTAATAGTCAAATTAATAGTCAAACAGCCAAATTTAAGGACTGCCAAGTTCGTTCCCTTCTTTAACTTGGAGCACCACCAATTGAAATACTTCATAATCATCGGGCTCCAGAACTGGCAGATCTTGTCATCAAAACTTTGGGAGGAATCTGAACATTTTGCATTTCCCACATCAATAGACAAGACAACAACTGCTTTCTTACTACCTTAATGATATTTTACTCGGCATCAGTCAGAGAGTAATTTTATTTTCTATAGTTTATAAGAGTGTCACAGATGCACACATTATTCTGCGGTATCAATTGCGTCTCAAAGTTTTATTTTTTTATAATACGTTACTTCTACGTTGTAACTGAAAAAAAACCAGATGTTTTTGAAAGGTTAGTACATGTTTTTTTTTAGATGGGACTTTTTGTATTAGTTGTCTGAATTGAACTTTGTTTAAAACCAAAACACAATAAAATAACTAATTAGATAACAGAGTAAAAACGCGATTTTATAATTCCACGTGCGAAAATAATCTCTAGGCGTGTCTAAAATAAAAAATACAACACTACTCTTTGGGATCACCTTGAATACTAAATTATCCCAAGTAAACTACCGAGGAATTTAAAAAGAAGTCACGTGAGTGTGGAAAGAATGGAAATTGTAGCTTTTAAAATTTAGGAATATTGCGATGAATAATTTTCTTTATTAACGAAACGCACACCAGGCCTACAAAATCGTACAGTCCACTTCTGAATCTGGTGCAGAAAACGTTTAAAAAATAGTAAAAATATCAAATTTCCATACAAAAGAAAATTTTACCTCATCCGATATAACACCTTCAGGCTATCCTGAAGTCTTATTCCAAACAGCGGTTTATTACCAGATACTAGAAACACTTTAATTAAATAAGAAAATCTACATAATGTAATAAAAAAAGCTCGTGTGAATAACTCCCGATATAAAGCCGTACTTTTACTTGCCTCTTGGAATTTCAAGCAAGCAGCAATTAGTTAACCAAGTCTTGTAAAGTACAATATTGGTTTAATTACAAACTTGTAGATTAAATGTAATATCGGAGAAGTTGTTTCGTGGATAATATCCGACGGCGGAATTATCCGTAATGCAAACTTTAGGCTTTCACAGTGTTTGTATTGGCTGGTTAAAACCATTCGTTGTAGAGCCACTGCCATTGTTCTTTGTTATTTAATGAAAATATCAATTTCCTAATAAACATTTATATCTTCAACGGAAATGCAATAAAATATCTTGTAATAATGAAGACAAATAAAGTAATGAATTTCTTCATAAGAGATACAAAATAAATGACTGAAACTATTGCAGCGTATAAATTCTCCTCAATAAAATAATACAACCTTTGCAAATTAAAAATCACTGTCTCAAAAAAAAGGAAAAGT
>JBAIZL010000009.1:60048262-60050762 GCA_036971475.1 Prosapia bicincta | reverse complement strand
AATACATGAAATGTAAGGCACACTTTCTAAAACAATTGATCTAGCTTTAAATTGTGATATAAATTGTTATTTCGAGATGCACAGTCAAATTGAAAAGACAATTTTTATTTCAAATATAAAAAAAGGTTTGCAAAGTTCGACGTTTCCGCTCCAGGTAATTAGATTGCACCGACTTGCTCGCGCTGCACCAATCCCGTAACAAAATTACCGTAACAAGCGTCACGTGCTCTTTAAAATTCGCGTTTCCGGAGACGTTATATTTCATTCTCACAAAATTTTTGTCGCGTTTGTTAATCTGCAGTTTGAGGATTCTCGTCAGATGGCGAATATTGCTCTTATAAAATTACCTAATAAAATTATATCGAATGAAAATGCTTTTTACTTTGTTGAAAATTAATTGAAATTTCATTTAAAGTGATCAACCTGCAGTAGACGAAGATAATTTTCCTTATAACTCGAAAAGCATAAAACAAATAATAAAACTAAAAAAAATATTTAGTTAGCTTTATAAAACTTTATTGACTAACCTATAAATCTTTGATCCATTGTTTGGAGCGTAAAAAATCTTTGATTGAATTTTTATTCGCCATGACAACATGAATACTAAGTGGTCAAACTACAAAATGACAGATTATTAGAAATACATTATAAGAAACAGTGTTTCTTTCAAAGACAATCGCTTTAGTGCTATCACTAGATTCTAGAGTGTACTACTGTCGGAGCATCACCATAATCAATAAATGTTAACCACACACAATCAGACAGACAGACACACACACACACACACACACACACACACACACACTCACACAAACACACACACGCACACACACAGACAGATAGACAGACACACACACACACACTCACAAAGACGCACACAAGCACGCACGCACGCACACACACACACACACACACACACACACACACACAAAAACACACATACACACACACACAGTAACACACACACACACACACACACACACACACACACACACACACACACACACACACACACACACACACACACACACACACACACACACACACACATACACACACACACACAACACACAACACAAACACACACATACACACACAACACACAACACAAACACACACACACAACACACAACACACTCACACACACAAAACACAAACACAGATACACTCACAGACACACACACACACACACACACACACACCACACCCAACACACACGCACACTCACACGCACACACACACACATAAACACACACACACACACACACACACACACACACACACTCACACCCAACACACACGCCACAAATATATATATATATATATATATATATATATATATATATATATATATATATATATATATATATATATATATATATATATATAGTAGTAGTAGTAAAGGTGACACTTTATTCACATCCTATTCCTTTCCCAACTAATCGTGGACCACTCTGCATATTTCCGTTTAATCCTTTATCTTCCTTGTAAGAAATAATATTAATCCTGGCTGTTCTTGTTTAAACTACAAAAAAGCTATTTTAGAGCTTGTTTAAAAATGTCAACCTTCTTCAGAATGAATCCTTAATACTAAAATGTTACGAAAATAAATTGAGAGTGAAATTATAAAGTTTAAAACTTACTTATGCGTGTAATTATTCAATTTCCATTTCTACCGATCCTCAATTCACTATGAGTAAAATTTGAACTCACGTATAGTAAATGTAATTCATTCTATCACAAAAACACACTTCTACAAAGAAATCTTATATTCTGTAAAAAATCCTTTTTTCACTAATGGTTCGAAATGAAAGCCCCATTTACTAATGTATTTCTCCACAGCTGTCAGCATCTCGATAAAGAATTGAGCTTTACGAAATGTGAAACTTTCTTGCGATGAAGGAACATTCCTTCTACGTTCTATCTTTTCTCAGTTAATATCACGGAATATAACTGATATTAATATAGATTATGCTAGCCTACATATGGCCAGTTATTGAATTTTATCGTCACACTGGGCATATTTAATTTACTTGTAAATATTTATGTTGCCAAATATTTAAAGTTTAAATTAAAATGCAGGTGTAAACGCTTGACTTTATGGGTTTATAAGTAAATATTGACCCCTGTAGTGATTATTCCAGGTAATCTTAAGTATGCTCTTTTGGTTTAATGTCTGAACGTTTTTAAAGTTTTAGATATAATAAAGTTCCAACAATTATAATTTGAAATTCAGGAAAATAGTTTAATAATCTTAATAAGGAGTTTTAAAATGTTAAAAAAAATTCAACTATGTTGAAACATAAAGCCAAGTAAGGTTTCTGTTTCGCAAATATGCCAAGTGGGATTAAGTATTTGCCATGCTTTGTTCAACATTCGAATATCTAAAAGTATTTTGATACAATTAAATTAGCAGAAATATACACAAGTAACCAGTATGCAACTTGACCTAACTTTGTATAATAATTTGTAAACGTAACGTATTTTAAAATGTAAATTA
>JBAIZL010000009.1:60030762-60043262 GCA_036971475.1 Prosapia bicincta | reverse complement strand
GAGTCAAGGCCGGGTGCCTTCTTAGGTTTCAGCTTCTGGATGGCGTCGATGATGTCCAGCCTGGTGAACCGAAGATCCCCAGGCTCCGGCTTTTGGCCAAAGTAACCTTGGAGATATTCGTCCACCTGGGCGGAGTGAGAGCGATTTTCGATTCCCGGATGAGGAGAGAACTGCAGCTCCAGAGAGTCAGCAAAGACCTCGGCCTTGTCAGACGGAGAGTGCACCAGGCCACTCCCTCCACGGAGTGGGTCGCTCAGTCTCTTTTCCCGCAAGAGCTGACGGGATGCCTTCCACACTGATCCATCCGAGACGTCCAGGGAGTCCAGATAGGCCTGCCATGAGTCGGTGGAATGACATTCCAGAAGCGCCTTGACCAGGCGGATCTGCGCGTTGAATTGCCTCTTGACCGTCGGACATCGCGTGTGCTGCCAGGAGTGTCTGAGGCGGCGTTTCTTTGCGATTTCGACCAGGATGTGAGCGGGAAGTGAGGACCTCCGGGAGGAAGTACTTGCGGGGGAGGAATTTTTGGAGATGGCGGAGGATAGGACGACCTGGACCAGGTGGGAGAGGTTGTCGAGTTCTTCGGGGGAGGATATGGGTGGGAGATTCGTGGGGAGTAACCGTGAGACATCCTGATGGAAGTCTCTCCAGTTGACTCTCCACAGCGGAGTGGGAGGAGAAGGTGAAGAGCGCAGATAGTCGGCTCCTAAATATAGAGGAATGAAGCCACGCCCATTGACGTCAATACACACACTGACGTCAATCCACACACACCTGTTCCAAACAATTACTCACATTCCTTTGCCTTTGTTCACCTTTCTGCCGATAAAATCTATCGATGACACACTTCCAAACTGCGGGCAAATTCAAAGTATTATCGCGTTTGTTAAGAGTCCCTTGCTTCTCTATTTCGATAGCCTCAAGAATAATTCTAGTCCTGTAGTTTTCCACTTGAGCAATTGGTATAATACTATTGATTTCCAATCTTGCCGACAGATTGCTCAAGTGGAAAACTACAGGACTAGAATTATTCGTGAGGCTATCGAAATAGAGAAGCAAGGGACTCTTAACAAACGTGGCTTCATTCCTCTATATTTAGGAGCCGAGCTATCTGCGCTCTTCACTTGCTCTTCTACTGATGTTGGGTTCACCTCGTCAATGCTGGATGAGATTCTAGCGAAACGTCGGAACTGCAAATTTATGGACTGCAGAATGAACGGATGTACTTCAGATAGTAACAATTCATCATATATATATATATATATATCCAAGGAAACATTTCTGTAACAGAGTCTTAGTATGTAACGATCTTTAAAAGAAGTCTTTTAGACTCGAAATGACTTTGTAAAATTCTAGTGTACAATTTTAAAATATATATTTTTGAAAATGGAAATGTAATTGTGCTTTTAAGTATTTTATTTTACCTAATGTTTCACATTGTCTAAATTTAAGATTTAGTTTCCCGCAAAATTTGACCTTGAAGGTATATATTAGATTCCACCTGGGATATCAACACCAAGGCTCCTCAGAAGAGACTCCTGGGTGAGTTACTCAAAATAACAAAATATTTTAAAATCAAAAATTCACAATAAGTTTTCTTTTCACTCCAAAGCCATAGTGGCTCCTGTATAGTTTAAATTAATTGAATATATTATTAACGATAACTCAAGTCACGGTGGTTCAAAGTACAACATATCAAGGAGAGGTTTCCGAAGCGGCGTCTAAAGTAGTATGTAAATTAATAGGCCTACCTGCCTAACTTTGTTGATCAGTAACAGCTACAGGTTACTCTTTGGAAACTGGCTTCAATTTCAAATTGCTGTTGCCTTGCTACATAGCAGCGCCCAGAATTATTTGTCATGTTTGTTTCGCAAAATAGATATACACTTTTATAACGCTCGTGAATGGCAAAAAAGGTAAAACATTTCTAAACAAACACGTGCAATTTTTGTAGACCAAATATTTTGTATAAAATTAAAGCACATAAGGCATCTTATTAAAAACTAAAAAAGGATAATGTGATTTTAGATGTCGCACATGATGAATAGTTATTAAAACACACGTTAAATTGACACACAAACATAACCTCTCTGTACAGATCTACCACGCTACGTTATACCACATACAGTACATCTATAATAAAGCTATAATGAAGTCTATTAGGGTAGGTTTGGTTATACAAGTAATATAAACAAGTCTTTAAAGTCAATTCCTACTCACGTGACAAAGACAAATTTTATTTTAGTTACTTTTATTACTTATTTATAATTAATATAAATAGAGTACCATAAATTAAGCGTTAAAACAGCGGTCCTACCCTATAGCCTATAACATACAATCAGAGGTTTTATTAATTCATATGTTATTACTTAAGTCTAATGGGACACAATTGCTATATTTGATCCTTTTGTGGAAATGTTTTGTCTCATATAACACTTAAAATTAATTCATTAAGTTTAACTAATGTATTCATACTTGAAGAAAAACTGTATTAACATCACGTGTCATTCACTACAAGTTTAAAAAAATTGTATTTGAAGTTGAGTGGATGAAGAAAAAGTATTTGAATAACGGTTAAAACAATTTGAACAAGATATATATAAATGTGAACTAATGGAAGGAATTGAAAAATGAAAACAATTTCTTTCCTAACATAAACTACATGATTGGTGAAGTAAAGGACTGACTGTAGCAAAAGGTCCTCCATTGGCCCTCTAAGATTTTATTTGTTTCATTAAGTGTCGTGTTGTTGCTGTACAATGTTTTTCTCTAATCAATCTGTGTTGCAATTTCAACTAAGAATTCGGTTAGTATTGATTTGTTTGCAAAGAAAGAAGAACTAAATACCGTTACGCAAGCTGACCGGTTGATGCAACTGACGTTACCATTTGTACTTATACAGTAGGTATAAAAGCTACAAACCTGTGATGATAGAGTCTGTTCGTAAAGATGAAACCGGTTTTAATTTTTTATGTTTATTTAAAGGTTTTAATTTAAAGCTTTTTAATTCAAATCATTTTCATCACATTGTCAATAAAGGTCTAAAATTTATAGTGAACAACCGGTTATAGTGGGCTCAAGGACTAGGGTTAGGGCATGTACTGAGCAAAGTAGTTTAGGTTTAGTCTGCTCTCTATCGGGGATATAAGTAGGTTTCAACTCTATAACGACAGTAGCGCTGGAGAAGTAGAATAAAGTGGCTGGAATGTAAACCAAGTGGACTGGAGCATCCTCAGTACAGAGATCGGGAGTTAGTCATAGCTTGCTTGGGAAGGATCACTCATCTAATTTGAACGTACTCTCTACCAGTGGTTTCGAGACGTGCCTACGTACTACATCTACCTAGCATTGCATTAGATACGTCAGTAACAGCATTGTGTGACCGCAATGGCGCTTTAAGCATTGCGCGCTGAGTGTAATGGAATTGAGTTCGAAGTTCTTGAAATTGTTGACCCAACGTGACTGGAAGCGAAGTGGCAGTATTAGATTAGAGACTTCGATAACGAGGTGACCTGAGGAGGCAGTGTACTCTTCTACCGCTGTGCAGCCTAATTGTTTAAATTCTGAAGTTATTGCTGAAATAAAATAAGCAACAAATTAATAATAAACTACTGCCAATATATATAGAAAACGTTCTCGATATAAAGATATAAAATTAGTATCGTGATAAAACTCTTTACTAAAGATAATTTTTTAATAAAAAAGAAAAATGAGGTAAGTATTTTCTATATTTTTTTGGGTATATAAACAAGAGAAAGGTAAGTAGTTTATTTATATAAAAAGACGTAGTAAATATTTAATACGTTCTTGCGCCATTTCTCTTTTTGACAAAGGAGTTAAACTATTGAAATTAATTACCTAAATTTAATTAAACAAATTTACCATGCAACTTTATTTTTCCCAAATTATATGTAATATTAAAAGTAATAAACATAAATGAACTGTATTTAAGGTTAATGACAGATCACAGACAAATTAATGTGAACACAAATATAATCTAAGTTTCGATTTTCTATCTGAAAATCCTTTCAATTGCTGAAAGTTTATTAGTTTAATATTAAACTATAATTTACAATTTTTTTTATCTATAAACAATTCTTTTAACATCCTTAAAATCAAATATTTACTATATTCTTATTAAAATTTAAATTTACAAGTCAGATTTTATAGCTACGTAAAGTAAATTCAGATTTTTACTTATAGCTACGTAAAGCTTAGATCAAAATTAGGTTTTCGTCACGTTTTGATGATACATTTACAATCACAAAATTAGAAAGTACAATATAAAAAATCTGTAGATATAAGTAGACAGGTTTCGTCTACATAATCATTACATAATTAGAAAATAAAATTTAATAAAGTTATAATTATAAAGACATATGTTTTCGAGTTACTCAGGCCCGGAAGGGTAGACTGTATGCAAAATGAATGCGGATAAATATATCAAACTCCAGAAGCAAATTAACGGCGTGAAGAGCTTCTAATGATTATGCTGAGATGTTACGTAGAGATACCTCTTTCTGAGTCCGACGCAGAGTAGCTGTATTTCAGGTACAAGGTCCTAGCAACGTGGTGGTATAATGTATCTTGTATCAGGGGGCTTCAGGTGTCTAACCTAATCCTCACCATACAGGATTACTTATATCTTCTTAGGAGGTATAAGTAGCTCCGTCGAAATCAGTTTAATAATAGAAGAAAATACGAATTTTATTCGTGCACCCCTAGGCTACCGAACTGGCTTTTTTGCCAAGGGTTTGATGTTACATATTTTTGATATTTCTAAAGCATAACAAATATTATTTAACTCAATAAAATTCAGTATAATTAAATTTAGTAGATCTAATGTGCGTTGAAAGTGGGTAGCCTGCAATTAGTAGCCTCTCTACCAAGAGAAAATTGAATATCATTGAATATCCGATCGAAAAGGGAACGGTTTGGCAAGAACCTAGTTAGAAGCTGATTGAACAGTGCAGCATTCAGAAACCTGCTCTATATATATTTGCTGCAGTTTCATGACTCTAAAATGAAATTAAAAACAGTTTATATAATTGTTTTTCCTTCTTGAAGATGAGCTATTTTATTACACCTTTAGGCTTGCACATTAACATAAATCAATATGTAAATACTTCATTTAAGAAGCACCTAGTTTTTGTCTAAGTGAATTAAAATAGAACAATTAGAAATAAGCGCTCTTATAAGATGCTCTTTACATCTTAATTATGTTAAAATGTGTAACTATAAAAGTGCCTGAATATTTAAAGTAATTGATAGCTTAGGTAATATACATTTACGTATTACATTGTGTATTATGTTACATTTTATTATAATTAAATTCTTAAAGTTAATTACTTACAAGATTTGCGCACTATAAAAATAAGTACAGACAATGTGTGATATAGTTTAGAGGGGTATATGTTTTTTTTCATATTTTAAGAAATATTTGTAATCGGAAATGTTAAAAAATTTCAAATAAAGTTTCGGTGAATGCTTTGTTATTGAGTGTAGGACTATAGGTTGGTAATTATCCTCAAAATGAACGGGGATCTATATGTTTCCCCTCACCTCCGTGTGATTGAATGGTTTCTGTATCGTACACTAGAGGTCGTCATCTTTAAGGTAGCATTAGTACTAATAGATATCCTGGGTAGGATTTTATCTAGAAACAGCTTCTCTAAGAATATTCACAGGTGTCAGTTGCCACATTTGTAAAGTCTAACTGATTAGATACTTATAATATGTGACATTTTATTTTACTGTATAACATACAGCGACCATATTTCATTCAAAAAATAATAAATATAAAAATAAAATATTTTATCATTTTATGATTTTTGAACTGGTAATTCAATAAATTCAACAAATAGGCCTACAGCACACTCAGAACCTTGAAGTGTTTTTTTAAAAAATTTCCACTATACTTCTTCCAGTAGCCTCGCTTCAAGCCAAGAGTAAATGAATCGAATCATGATTTTACCAATTTCGTTAATTTATGGCAACGTTGACTCGACTACGCTCAGTACCCTACACTCTACATAATAACGCCTCTTTATTGAGTCTATACAGGTCTTAAAAACTGATTACTCCATTCTTGTAATTTGACATTTCTTCACAAAACATGAAGTATGTTCTTTTAACCTCAAAACCTCTAAACATGGGTTAATTATACATCTGACATATCTCATTATAGCGGTATAGAAAAATGTAATTAAGAGACAGTGTAGAAATGTAATTAAGTGGGCTGAGTAGTGCTTGAACACAAGAAGGTCCTAAATCATTCCGTATAAAAAATAGCACGGCTGTTAAAGCATCCTAAGTGCACAAAGTTAGTGAACTACTGGAAAGTGTGAAAACTCTCACTAGGAAACATTAGAATGTTAAATTTCAAAAAGTATTTTAGAGTTAATTTTATGTCTCCAATAAGGTTGTCAAAACACTACATTTCAAATTTTCTTCTTGGAGATGCTTAAATGATAAAATTTGGGTTTCCATTAAAAAATGTTTTCCTGCATAAGTTTAAGATTGACCTAATTTGTAAGTTCGTCAAGTAGTTAATTAAAGTAAAGCGTCTCTGATGTCAGGAAAATCAAGTTAAATTTTCATTCAAAGATGAAAAGAAGGTCTATTTTAGAAGCTAATTATGGAATTATTCTCAGTTCAATTCCAGTTTCCTTATTTGAAATAAAATGTCTAAAGTCTGACCTAAAAAAATATTGATGGTTTATTTACTAATACATTGGATATAAATCAATTGAAATTATTGAAGGATTAATTTCACTTACCAAGATGTTGAATTTCATTCTCTCTTTAGGAAATTATTGAAGGATCAATTTCACTCACCAAGATGTTGAATTTCAGTCCCTCTTAGGAAATTATTGAAAGGTCAATTTAAATCACTTAGCGAAATGATGAATTTCAATGTAATTTATAAAAATTATTGAATGACCAATTTCAATCACTTACCAAGTGTTGAATTTCAGTCTTCTTGTGAGAAATTATTGGAAGATCAATTACAATCTATTACAAAAAATATAAAGATGAGTTTTAATCTTTCACTTTAATATCAGTCCTCTGTAAGGAAACAAATGGAAACTTTATTTCCAATTGAAATAGAATCGATATAATTTTCCTGTTAGAAAATTATTGAAATCTAAATTCCAATACCTATTACAAAATAACTTTACGATTGGTTTCGTTGAGCATTAGGAAGCCATTGTCGTCTCGACATAAACATATGCCAAACAATGATTATATTCTCATTTTTACTCTCCGAGTTTGAAATGATCATTGGTGTTGTGAATGCAATAATATAATACTCTATGACAATCCTCTATGGAAAAAAAAAGAAAAAGAACATTATATAAATTAACAGATGATTTGTAATTGTTTTAGGTTTTTCTCAGTTCTTTGTTTAGAGTTTTGTTTTAAGAAAGATGTGAAGTAATAAATAGTGTTTAAATATGAAATAAGTTTTATTACCAGCATAATTATATAAATATGACGAGTGTTCCGCCTGTAGCGGCAGTGTCAAAAGTTTATAGAAATAACATATGGCGACCCTGCCAGGATAATAATTTGGTTACAGTTAAAATCTATGATCCATTAGTAAGTATTTTATAATGGATGCTCTGAAAAAGAAAAGAAAATTGTTTAGAACTGGATTTTCACGTTTACACAATACATTATTAGAATCCATAAAAAATGAAGATGATGTGATTTTGTTAAAAGCTAATTTAGAGCTATTACGTGAAAAACATAATCAATTGGAGGTCTTAGACCGAGAAATTATTGAAGTTTTACTAAATGAAAATGCATCTACTGAAGTTTTAGAAAATGAGGTAGAATCTGCCGATGAATACTCAGGCAAGTTTAAAATAGTTGAGTATTTAGTTGAACAGGCTATTGACAAGGCTAGGCCTAAGACAGATACTAGTGTGAATGTAGAAAAACGTAAATTTAAGTTACCCACACTTGAGTTTAAAAAGTTTGGTGGTGATATTAGTGATTGGTTGCCGTTTTGGGGCCAATTTAAGAAAATCCATGAAGACCCCTGTATTGATTCTGATGACAAGTATCAGTATCTCCTGCAAGCGACTATCCCTAATACTAAGGCTAGGGAAATTGTCGAGAGTTTTCCCCCATGTGGACGTAGTTATGAACAGGCTATTGAACATTTAAAATCTCGCTTTGCCAAAGATGACCTGTTAGTAGAGTTTTACATAAGAGAAATCTTGAAAATTGTAATAACATTAAATAGCAGTGAAAGTAAAATTACTATTTCCTCACTTTATGATCAAATTGAGTCAAAACTAAGGTGTTTAGAAACTTTAGGTGTAACAAAGGAGAAGTACGCTGCTATGCTCTTCCCATTAGTAGAATCTTGTCTCAGGGAGGATTTATTAATAGCTTGGCAGAGAAGTAGGCCTAACTCTCAACAGGACGAGACCGCGTCAGAAAGTAAAAGTAGGCTAGATAGCCTAATGAATTTTTTGAAAATTGAAGTGGAGGGAGAAGAAAGAATAAACTTAGCTAAACAGGGATTTGGTTTACAAAAAACAAAAGTATCAACAGGTGATAATACTACGAGTTCATATAAAAGAGACTTTGCAAGTAAAGATAAGCATATTAAAAATACAAGAAGGCCTACCAGCAATGTTACAGCAGCTGGCCTTGTAAATGTAAAATCAAATACGTCTACAGTAAGCACAGATAAGACGAAGTTATCGATGTGTGTGTTTTGTGACGGTGGTCATTTAAGTGAAAACTGTTTTAAAGCTAGGGACATGTCTTTAGAAGAAAGGCAGAATATTCTTACTAGCAAAAGGTGTTGCTTTTCTTGTACAAAAGTAGGACATTTAAGTAAACATTGCAGAGCTATTGTTAAATGTATTATTTGTAATGGAAAACATGTACCACTTATGTGTTCAAAGTTGCAGAATAATTTTAATAGGTCTAACATTAAACCTAAATGCGAGGAAAAAGAAGCTGAGCCCAATTTTGAGAATTCCTTGTCCAATGTGAATGGCAATCAGGTTTACATGCAAACTCTTGTTGTCAAGGCTGTTAGTGACACAAAAGAACTCAATGTGCGTTTACTTTTTGACAGTGGATCCCAGAGGTCATACATAAGGAAATCGACTGTTGAAAAAATGAAATATGACACTTGTGGTGAAGAAACATTATTACATGGCCTGTTTGGAGGAGAGGTCACTAAGCCTCGCAATCATGCATGCTACAAAGTCAGACTACAAAGTATAGATAAAACATATTCTTGTAATTTCAAGGCACTTAGTGAAATAAATATTTGTACTTATGTTCCTGCCTTGAAACCCGGAAGATGGACTGATGAACTGATGGAAAGAGGTATTAAATTGTTTCAGGATGCAGACAGTCCAATTGAGATATTAATTGGGGCTGACATATATGGGAAACTTCTAACTGGAAGAAAAGAGGTTCTAGATTGTGGTATTATAGCCCTTGAAACTCATTTAGGATGGGTTTTGACAGGAAAATTTCAAGAAAGTAAAGAATTTAGTTCTATGACAGCACTTTCTATGTTTGTACAAAGTAATTCAATATGCAAGCTGTGGGAAATGGATGTTTTAGGT
The DNA here is from genome assembly GCA_036971475.1 of Prosapia bicincta. NCBI lineage: Eukaryota > Metazoa > Arthropoda > Insecta > Hemiptera > Cercopidae > Prosapia > Prosapia bicincta. Next base: position 60,033,657 of record JBAIZL010000009.1, on the reverse strand, counting down.
ATAAAAGACCCACTACAGACCAGAAGCAAACAAGAAATTGAACATTCTGTTCAAACACAATTTTTGGAAACTGTGAGAGTAAATGAAGAAGGACGCTATGAAGTCAAATTACCTTGGTCCGAAGACCACCCAGAAGTTCCAAGAAATTTCAATCTTGCAAAAAAAAGGCTTGAAAACTCAGTGAAAAAGCTAACAAATGAAAGTTTATATAATGTATATAACAATGTGTTTTCAGATTGGCTGGAAGATGGTGTTATTGAGGAAATCCCAATAAGCAAATGGGATGAAGGTCACTATTTACCTCATAGACCAGTGATAAAAGAAAACAGCACCACTGCAGTAAGACCGGTTTTTGATGCCTCGTCTAAAGAAAAGGGTTACTATTCCCTTAATCAGTGTTTGGAAATAGGTATTAACTTAATTGAAATAATACCAGCTTTGCTTTTACGTTTTCGACTTTATAAAATAGGAGTTATCGCTGACATAAAAAAGGCGTTTTTGCAAATAAGTTTGTATGAAGAGGACAGAGATTTCCTAAGATTTCTGTGGCAAAACACAGATGGATCACTCAAGATTTTCCGACATAGAAGAGTTGTTTTTGGAGTCTCAAGTAGTCCATTTTTGCTCAATGCCGTCATCAACTACCACCTGCAGAAGTATTTAGTACCGTGTGCTGAAGACAATCAATTTTCTAAATGTACAATAGAAAAGTTGTTTAAAAGTTTCTATGTTGATAACTGTGTTACAGGTGTAAATAATGAAAGGGATTTGAAACAGTTCATTTCAGAAGCAATACAAATATTTTCTTTGGGAAAGTTTGAGCTGCGAGGATGGGAATATACTGAACCTGGTCTGGAAGACAAGACAGAGGCTTCAGTCCTAGGTCTCACCTGGGACAAGAAAGAAGACACAATTTCTGTGAGTTTTCATAAAATAGTAAATTTAGAAGAGAACTTGGTAACACAACGTGTTATATTGTCCACTGCACACAGATTGTTCGATCCTATTGGATTCACTTGTCCTATTTCCATATGCCCTAAGTTATTATTGCAGGAATGCTGGAAAGATAATTGTGGGTGGGACAAAGAAGTACCAGAAGAAATCAAACAACGATTCAATATATGGTTTCAGGAACTCGATCAATTAAAAGAGATGAAGATTCCACGATGGCTACAAGGTGTGGATGACGTAATCATTTCTGTATCAGTTCACATATTTTGTGATGCCAGCAAATTTGCGTACTCAACAGCAGTATTTATGCGTTTTGAACTTAGTACATGTATTCAATTACAGCTAATCCAGGCAAAGTCACGTGTAGCACCTGTAAAGAAGATGACAATACCCAGACTTGAACTAATGGCTGCTACTATAGGTGCTAGATTAGGTTCTTCAGTAGTGCAAGAATTAAGAGATGAAAACAAATTTGAATGTAATATTAAATTTTTTTATTGGAGTGACTCTTCTACAGTAATAGCTTGGATTAAAAGAGAAGAAAACTGGGGAGTATTTGTTAGAAATAGAGTTGAAGAAATCTGCAGCCTCACTTCCAGAACATCTTGGCGGCACATTCCCGGCACTATGAATCCAGCAGACTTGCCCAGTAGAGGATGTTCAGTTTCCAGGTTGATTAGTTCCAGATGGTGGGAGGGCCCGTCATGGTTGAAGTTGCCTGAAGATACCTGGCCATCAAATGAACCTGAACCTGACGAAGAATTAATTTCTTTAGAAAAAAAGAAAGGACCTACACCTTCACTTTTAAGTAATAATTACCCAAAAGATTGGTTTTATTACTTTTCAAATGATTTTGATAAGATTGTGTGTGTTTTTGCATGGTTGCTGAGATTTATTCATAATTGTAACCCCTCAAAGAAGGAAAAGTGTGTGAGTAAAGTTTTGTCATGTAAGGAGATTATTGAAGCTAACAATTTTATAATTAGAATTGTTCAACAGCAATCATTTGAAGGAATAAGGGACCCTAAATTGGCTTCATTGTCACCATTTATGGCTGCTGATGGTATTATAAGGCTAAAGACAAAATTAACAGAAAGAAAGGATTTGGAAAATTTTAAATTTCCTGTTGTTCTACCATCAAAACATGACATTGTAGATATTCTTATTCTTACAATACATAAGAGATCATGTCATGTGGGAGTTCAAGGTCTCTTAAGTTTATTAAGAGAAAACTATTGGATATTGAGAGGAAGAAAAACAATAAGTAATACTTTGAAAAAATGTATTCCTTGTCAGAGACATAATTCAAAAAATGTAGAAACAATCACTCCACCCTTACCTGAAAGTAGAGTACGAGATGCCGCAGTATTTGAAGTGGTTGGAATTGATTTTGCGGGACCTTTGTTTCTACGAGATGGCAGTAAAGTTTGGATCTGCATATTCACTTGTGCAGTATACCGTGCTGTTCATTTGGAGTTAGTAAAGTTTCTTTCTGTCGAAGCATTTATAGATACACTTAGAAGATTTATTGCAAGGCGAGGAAGACCATCAATAATATATAGTGACAATGGTACCAATTTCACAGGTACAGAAAAGGCATTTAAAATTCTAGATTGGAATGCTATCTTAAAATATAGCTCATGCCAACAAATTGACTGGAGGTTTAACCCTCCCTCTGCTGCATGGTGGGGCGGATGGTGGGAGCGACTCATCCGACTCATGAAACAGTTGCTACGCAAAACCTTGGGCAAAACGTCATTGGATTATGAGGAAATGGAGACAATCTTATGTGATTGTGAAAGTATCATGAATTCTAGACCTTTGACATATTTATCTGAAACTTCTTCAGACCTAACTGCTATTACTCCAAATATGTTTTTACATGACTTAAAAGAAATTGGAGTTCCAGATTGTGACCATGTAAATACAAAAAGTCTTAACAAG
>JBAIZL010000009.1:59993262-60025762 GCA_036971475.1 Prosapia bicincta | reverse complement strand
AAAAACTTTCAAAATAGTAAATAATAATATTTGATACAATTCTAAGCACATACACAATTAAGCTTTTCTGTGAGGGTGTGTGTGTGTAGGTCTATACACATACATACATATAACATATATATATATATATATATATATATATATATAATTGTATATTAGACAAATAAATCAACAAATCAATAACACTGAATGACTAAAAATTTTATTTCTTGATACAATAGTGTTGACGGGTTACTACCACATGACTTACTGTAATTTTTACGTGCTGCTTAGCTTGAACCTTACTGTAATTTTTACTTGTCTTGCTTGAATCTTACTGTAATTTTGACTTCTTACTGGAATTTTTCACCTCGCCGGCCCTTTTTTTACCTTTTTTTCGGCCTTTCTTCTAGTTATTCTTTACTAAAATTTCGTTTCACTTTTGTTCCTTCCATCTTCTTCCGTACACCCCGGGCGGATATCTTTTCATCCATGTTTTAAATCACGTACTGATTATACATTTATTGCAGGTTTTGTAAATGCTCTTAAACTTCAGTAGCTTCAGGTCTGTTCTATTTAGTTTGACAATGTCTTCTATTACGTTTTGTTACAAACCCATTTTGCAAACGGCGTAATTCCGTCCCCCGGGATGTACGTGTGCAGTGCACGGACGCGGGTTGGTTACATCCCATAAATTTTGATGAAAAGGCCGAAAATTTGCCGATCCTTGGCCGGCGATTAAAGCAAGCAGAATTTTAATGGCTCTGGTGGCAGCTAAATCAAAATAAACAAATTGTAATAAAATTTTCTGCCGTTAAATTTATTTTAACTTATCCTGAACACAAATTGATCATAATTTAATTAACTTTACAATCATACTACTTTCCCTTCTTAATTCTAGTATAAGTTAATTTTTACGTACAGTGACTTCTCCATAGCTACATCATCGCCTAAACCAATACTAAATTGTATTAGGCACTTGACATTTTTTGGTGTGACAAAGTAAATAAAATCAAACGTACAATGTGATTCCGTTGCATGGTGAAGGGGAAAACACCAAACTAAAACACGTTTTGAGGTCTCGTTTCTAATTTTCAATTGGAGGTTGTGGTTGGGCCAGCGGTGTAAAATGAAATGGTTTACGGTGCAGCTCCAACACAGATAGCGAAAACATCAAATGGTTTATTTGTACTGTAAATGTGTCATTTTCAAATTTTTTACCCTAAATTAGCTAAGAAAGTCTCTTTCCTATTGCGGCGCTCATGAGGCGCAAACGGGGAAGAGGAGGATCACGAACCAGCACCATAAAATTAACCTCCCTCTGCTAGACTTCCTCCTGAGGAGGGTTCTATACCATTTACTGCTAAAGCTGAAAATGCGGATAATATAGCCTTATTTCTTTGTTGCGTTTAGGCTCTGATATCTGCTATAAGGTTGTATATTTTTATTTCCAATTTTAATTGATTATTCTGTAAAGTTTCTTAAGCCATACACTTGTTAAATGTTTTGAAAATGTTTCTAACAAACAGCGATTTTCCAAAACATTTTCTAAAGTTTTCATAATGACAATCTTAATATATATATATATATATATATATATATATATATATATATATATATATATATATATATATTACGTTATCCATTGTTTTTCCGTTGAACTGACTTTATGAAGTTAATATATTACTATTGTAAGTAATTTGATCCACCATTAAGTGCAATGATTTTACCTTGAGTGATGAGGCGCCTTTCGCTCACGTGACCATTGTCGAATCACTGATAACGTTTTCTCAATTTTTCTGGTGCGGATCGAGAAAAATGTGCTTAACACTTAATATAATACCTCAAAATGAAACTCCAGAATTGCATCAACAAAATAAATTTTAACAAAAAATGCTTAACACTTAATATAACACCAAAATACGCTAAATTACAGATCCGTACCAGAAAAATTGAGAAAAAGTTATCAGTGATTCGACAATGGTCAAGTGACCGAAATTGGCCTCATCACTCAAGGTAAAATCATTGCACTTAATGGTGGATCAAATTACTTACAATAGTAATATATTAACTTCATATATATATATATATATATATATATATATATATATATATATATATACCAATGCATCTTATGGACGCCTAAACCGCTGAACAGAAGGTAACGGAGTTTGGAGGGATTGTTTAACATATTCTCAGAATGGTTCATGTGTAGATCCATCCACAGGACCTAGCCCCAGAGGCAGCTTAGGATGCTTCAAAAACCCATGTAAGTATTTATGTATGTGTCTCCTGGACGCCTAAACTGCTGAATAGATGTTAATGAAATTTGGAGGGATTGTTTAACATTTTCCCAAGATGGTTAGAGTGAAAATTGGTGCAGATCTAACCCTACGGCTCCGCCCCAGAGGCCTTGGATTGTTAGAAGTACAACTTTCGTTAAGTCTATTGTTAAAATATATATACATACTAGCGTTACTCAGTTAATTTCCAAAATTATAAACGTAATATAAAAATAAAAATTCATTAGGCTATTGTTTTAAATTGTGTAAAATTGCAAAATTCTATGTACAATTATAAAGATGTTTGATTTGTTTTCTTATTGGAAAATAATTAAATAATTTTTTACTTTCTATTATAAAATTATAATTTCAGGCACAGCATCGCACGCTGGGTAACGCTATTATAGTATAAAGCGAACTTATAAACACATTTCTTGGACAGTTGCGGGCGTCATTATGAAGTACAAAGGAGATAAAGACATTCTAAAGTTTCTCTCTGCGCCGCGAGCTACAGGATTTGTCGGGTAACGTCAAGTGATAATACAAGATTGGAGTATTATGCTCCATATTCGAAAAACCTTTTTTCAATCATTTCCTATACTATGAGCTTTTGGTTCTTTTTGGTAATGCAATAATAAATTGAAATAAAAATAGCATTACATGCAATTTAAAAACAAAGTTCATTTCTATTTAAGAATTTCAGTTCCTTCTCCATTCTTACAAATATTGATGTCTCACCTAGGTGGTACATACCTCCTAGGGCATACCTCCGAGGAAGGAACAATAGTTTTGCAGGTACTCTACAAGTGGGCCTAGTTTTTAATATTGTGACTCTATGACCCCTTTCCTAATATATCTAATAATCTTCATTATGATTTTAGGTTATGTTGTTCGATCAATAAATTGTTTTGACACATAAAGAAATATTACCATCTCCATAAAATAATTTATAATCATTTAGAGATTAAATTAAAATAATATACCTGATAAACACATAGTTCACTTTATTGTTCTATTTTATTGAATGATTTTGGTAGTTCCTTACCTGAAATGACCCTGTTCTTCAGAAGATTTGGATAAGGTTGTGTCGAAAAGTGAAATTTAGAAGATTGGTCAAGACGAAGAACTTGAAGGCGGGAAGACTTTCATTTCAGCAACCTGTGAAAGGAAATAATTCTTTAAATTACATTTTAATATGATTTAGCAGTTTTTTTTATACATATATGTTCTTTTTGTAATGTTTTAACCGACTTCAATAAAGGAGGAGGTTTTGTATTCGATGCGTAATTGTTTTTCTGTTGGTTTCTTGGAAAATGTTTAGCTAATCAAAGTGATTTCGCTTGCACATGAAAGAAAAAACCTTCCCTGTGGTTCCATTATAGTTACATGCCAATCCATCTGATTTGGAAACAGTCTTACTCCATTTCAAATTTAAAAGGAAAACATTGTTTTAACTTTTTATTTTAATAACGATTGTATATATATATATATATATATATATATATATATATATATATATATAAATTCGCAAAAATATATACGTATTCCTTCACGGATGGAAAAATATAATGAATAGTTATCTGGAGTACATCCGTTCATTCTGCAGTCGATAAATTCGCCTATATGTTTATGTATATACGTAATTTTTATAATAAAATGTTCGTCTTGATGTTTTTTTTAATGTAAAACACGACATAAGAACATTATTTAGTAAAAAAAAGTAAATGCAAAAGCTAAACTTTATTTTTGTAAACAATTGAGGCATTTAGTATGAGTGTATTCATTCTCAATAAGCTGTAATAGGTGGTTCTTATCACCATAAACTATTCAAAGCACAAGCAAGGTGTAATTTTAAATCGACAACTCACTGAACTGAAGCAATTAGACGACTCTCTGAATTAATAAGTTAGGCGACTCACTGAACTGATTACGTTAGACCACTCACTTAACTAATTAGATTAGACGACACACTGAACTGATCGGATTAGACAACTCACCGAAGTAATCAGTTTAGACGACCCACTTAACTGATCAGTTTAAACGACACACAAAACTAATCAGTTAAGATGAATCCATTAGTAATACTCACTCATGATAAAAACTTTCTTATTGAAACGAGTTTGAGGAATAAATTATCAAATACGAGTTGTTGTTCGACGTTTTTAATTACTGGATCTCACAGTTTTTATATTGTTTTGTATAATATGAGCGATAGTCACTAGAAGCTCAGGGCGGCCGTACACCGACGGTAAGATATTATTTGTGTTCGCTTTTCTGGTGTGAACTATATATCAAACTCCTTGCAGCAACAGGAGAGATCCACCTGTGTTGATTAAAAAACGTCCTCTGCAAAGATCAGTTGTACCTGCCATTCAGCTGAAGATTTCTCTGTTAGATAACCACAGAATATAGTCCACAGATAACCAAAGTCACTGTACACTATACATGGGTGTATCAGACTATGAATTTTTTGTCCTCTGTGAGGAGTGGAGTGACGACATTCCCCTAGACTGAAGTTCCTTGTGGATGGGTGCAGAATCGGTTGCTGGCAAAACTATCATAGCTTTAGGTTCTGTCCCTTACAATAACTAACTTACACAAACTGTTGCACACTAAGTCACTGTACACTGTACATGGATGTACGAACTATCATGGCTGTGCAAGAAGAAACACTAACGAGAATGGTTTTGGGCAGATTCGGAAGTGCAACATAATTATACTAAGAACAAATTATTGCAAAATATTATTTTTTCCTTTTCAACACAGTAATTTCAAAAACTTATAAAGAGTAAATTACCAAATGAATTCAATGTAAACATAAAGCTAAGCGAAGATAGGATAAGTCCAAACACTATCGACCCAACGCTTTCCCTAACAAAGAATTGATAACAAGGCTCATGACAATGGAAGAATAAGCTCAAAACTCAACATCACTCGCTACGACGGCCAACTCTACCGCACTGTAGCAACGCTAAAACAGAACTGAAGATTATATTTATTTAGAGTATATATTAAATTTGTGCTTACCTCCACCAGAAGCCGTTCCAAACCTCGAAGCCAGGACGTGGCTTCTGAAAAAAAGAAAATAGAAACTGTCTTAAACATTGATCAATTGAAAACGAAATCTAGATAAATGCGTAAATCTTTTTATATTTACAGTATAAATAATAATTTACATAGAATTTATAAAAAATAATCCATTAATATATTTTTAAGAAACTAAATGCGTTTATACGTTACAGATATATAGATAGATAGATTTATAGCTAGATAAATAGACGGTCGATTAAATAGATAGTCAACTATATATATAAGCCTGTATACAAAGACAGAGGGAGTTAAATTTATTTTGGAATGATTATCTCTTGCAAAATTAAAGTTCATTAGTGTCGAATCTATTACGCTTTAAAAAACTGAATAATGCACACAAAGTAATCCCTAAATTATTTAGGGGTGGAGTTATCAACTCTCAGGCCAAGGAGAGGAACAGGGTAACCCATCGCTACAAAAATTTGGGGTTCTTTTCTATTAACTGTAATGATTTTTTAATTTATACCAACTGTAGGCTATCTTGTAATTTAGAGAGGACTTATAAAGAACAATTCACTTTTATGTAAACAATTAATATAAACACAAATGTTTTATAGCCATTCCTACTTAGAACAAGATAAAACATATTTCAGTTACTTTTTATCAAACAATTAGAATTAATATAAATATGTATGTACATTTGACTGAATTAATTGACAACATAAAAATCGAAATTCATTATTAATATTAATTAAATAATATTTGAAAAACCTGTATAAACAGAAAGTGGCATCCACTACAAGTTTTAAAAATTTATAGGTATAAATAGGGTAAATTTAGAGTTTTAAAGAACTAACAGTGGAATTGAAAAAAACATGTATAACTATTGCTAAATTGATTTATTTAACATTTGTCTTACTTAAATAAGTAAGTACTTGGTCACAGTAAGTAACACCAGAAAGGCCTAGAGTAAGAAGTTGCAGAAAGTGTGAAGATTACACTCTTTCTTACTACCTAATGGCGCAGATAATTTCACTACCAGACGCATGAGTTACAACCTGGTAGAGCTCCGCTAATCGTTTTCTTCTTTATCTTACTATTTACGCATGTTTAGTTACCGTCAACTTAGTGTTAGATAGTGTTTCACTGTGCTATAAAATATTTGATTTTCTTAGCTGAAATTTAACGTGAGTGGGGTTAGCCTTCAGCGATGAAACAAAAAATTAGTTATCAAAGAGGTGGAATAAAAAATTTGAAAACAAAAATTCCCATCGTAAGAGCAAACGGGTTTAGAGTATGGAAGAAAAGGATATAATTTTGGTAGTATGGTATTACAACCTTAAAGTCCATACAAATAGATGTTATCAGATGATTTGTTATCCTAGAAAGGTATTCTAAATATTAAATGTAAAATCTATATTGGTATTAGATCGCCGGCCTCGGTAAATAGGTAAAATCGTGGTTATCCGATGTAAGTGAACTTTATGTAACAACAAAAAATGAACCCACTAAATTATTGGTTCTGCTGCACAATAAGGGTGAACGATAGCTATAATGAGCCATAAAAACCAATGTATGGGGGTGTAAAGGTATGATTTGTTTGCAGAAGAAATTTATTCTTTCAATTATTATGAAAGATAATGATTATTTTAGTGTAGTAAACTGTACCTTACAAGAAACTGAATAAATAAGTATGTATTTTGAAAACTGATTTGTTGCAACACAGAGCCTATTAAATAAGAAAGAAAGGAAGAAAAAATGGTAAAATGAATGTACTAATACTGAGTAAGAAGAAAAGAAAGCTTCCTTTCTTTACAAAGGAACTATCTATAGATAGGTAGCTCCAAACGAATGATGAACGGTAAAAATGTTGGAGGAAAAATATATATGAAGAATATTTGTATCAAAGACAAAATGAAGTAATTTTAAAGATAACAGAAATGGAAACCAGGAAACTTTGAAAATATTAATAAATAAAATTAAAATCAATTTTCACAAATTCTCTCTTATTTCCTTTATAGAACAACATAAAGGATTGAAAGAAACGATCAGGATGATAAATAAATATGGCAAGCTTTCCTGCTACACTAATATATATATATATATATATATATATATATATATATATATATATATATATATATATATAACGATATTAAGGAGGAACAAAGACTACTTACAAAAGGACAGAGTCCTGCGTAAAACAGGACCTCGTAATTTTGATGTAAAGAGTGCATTATCACTTGCAGACAATAATTTGGATGTGTGTGTAACGCTGTCCCGTTCCTCCTCCTCTTCCTCTTCTTCCTCGGGAATGGCGTCAAGACTAGGTGTGAACTTTAAACTGGGGTATCCAAAATCATACAACCTTTCCAAATATAAGATGTAGCTCAGGTAACTTTCATTGTGAGTCTCTGAAATGGGCAACAAATTAAATAATCCTTTGCAATATATCTATATTTAAAAAAATTAATCTGAGAAATAAAATTTGTAATGTAAATACCTCTAAACGTTTGGCATGGGATATAATTTTAACAGTGTAGCCATAAACCTGTCCATCATTATAGTAATAATTATAGACTGTCTAAAAATTGTGACAGACAGTGGTGTTATAATGGCTGCCAAATGTAACGTGTTGACTTTCGAAAAAAATTTAAACCCTGTCACAATGACGTTATATGTGTGTGTGTGTGTGTGTGTGTGTGTGTGTGTGTGTGTGTGTGTGAGTGTTTGTGTGTGTGTTTGTGTGTGCGTGTGTGTGTGTGTACTGCTAATTTAAACAGCTGTTTTTACGATAATGTTTAAAATACTGGTAAATAAAGTTTTGTTTACCAAATCTTTAAATTCTCGGTACAACAGGAATCGGCTACAATCGGTAACTTTTAGGAAAAAATCTGAAAAGGGGAGAGAGAGAGAGACGGAGAGAGTAAAGGACGAGAGACGCTAGAGTTGAAAGTAGTACAAATGCACAAATATCAAAATATGCATTTATTAAAAATTATCTATTTTTTCTAGATAATATTCGAGCTGGTTTGTGAGTGAAAGTTATAATTAAAGAATAAAATTATGGTACAACTCACAAATATACAATTTTTTATTTAAAAAAAAATCAAAGTCGTTGAAACGCGTTTGAAATAAAAAATTGTATATTTGTGAGTTGTACCATAATTTTATTCTTTAATTATATTTTTTTAGGGTTAGAAAATGTTGTTCACAAATAAGATTTCTCATTTTATTCAATCTTCTGTATCTTTCAGGGATATTGCCAAGTCTTATTTCATCTATTACAATCACAATAAAACAAAGTTGCAGATTTGTTACTTTAAGTGATTATATAAAAAGCGCACTTTTTAAATCTGTCAAATTTTATTTCCATTTGTTGCACTAAGTGCATGGGTTTTTGTTTTCAAAATTAATTTCGCTATGAAAAATGGTTTGTTTAAACTATTTTTTATTTAGTTAAAAAGACCAGGTAACAAAATCCATCGATCAACAAAATGGTGTCATTTTACACCGATTCCTTTTTAATATTTAAACAGTTTCGTGCATCCGTGAAATTAAAATTCTAATCAACCACGAAGTATTATTGGCGGTTCTAAAACTCTTAAACTGTGAGAGTTTCCTGACCAACATTACCCAGGAGCATTAGGGAGGAAATGAAACGCGACCAATTAGCCGTCACAAATCTTGGGGAAAGACAGAATTTTAATACTTTTTTCTTACTTATTAAATTTATTTTATTATTTTCTAAAATTTAACAATTTTCAGCAACTAAGTACTGCGAAAATAAATGCAATATCATAAACAATTACTTTTTTTTTACTACATATATGTCTCAAAGTAAAGGAAGTAAATAGTTAAGTAGCTTTTTGTTTTGTTTCTTATATACAAATTAAGGTTTTAAAAATTTTCATTTCAAGCAAAAAATGCATGAGCATATGTAAATGGTAAACTCATATAAACCCTATAAAATAAATTTTAATATAGAGCCAGATCTTAAAATATGACTGTTGGACCAATCTATCAAGGAGGCTTTGAATTAAGAGGGAGTCTTCTCCAAATAACATTATTTTGTGGCTTTCACGAAACATGTTTACAAAATAACAAAATACACATTATAATTTAGTGTATATATATATATATATATATATATATATATATATATATATATATATATTTAATGAACCGATGTTTTCAAAATGTATTATTGTAGTCTATCATTGCAGTTAACCGTTAACTAACAAAGGAAAATGAAAGATTATGAATCATATACCCTAATATTTAATTTAGGTAAGCAACTATGAACTCTGCAAAAACGTTTTAATCTTATGATCACTAAATTTAACTAATGTCTTGAGATAATTAGTGAAATTAGTTCTGTTGAGGACAACTGCATTCAAATAATTACATAATGTATTAAATCAATCTTTTTCATTTAAATTAAGATGTTTCAGTTTTTGAACAAATTATAAGCTCTTAATAGGTGTATGTAGATAACAAATAAATGAAAATGATACCAAAGTAATTCCTGTGGTAACAAAAATAAAAATAAATCTATAATTTTTCGAACTAGGTAAGAGAAAATAATCATTTATTATTATTAAATTTATCTAATTAAATTTCTATATTCAATAATACAAATGGTTTTCTGTCAAAGCAAAGGGTTGTAATGGCTCAAAACAGTTATACCTCAGAGTATAAATATAAATAAATCTACAAGAATAACTTGGTCGTGTTTAGATAAATAACAGGGATTTTTTCCACTGGAAAATACTTTCAACACACCACAGGAATTGGCAAAATTAAGTTTGAATGAATTTTAACCAAGTCAGAACCTTCCAAGCAATCACCACTAGTCATCAGTCCTCCAAACTCTGATTAATAAAGTTACCAAACTCCTTGAGTAGCTGGTTACTGATAGGGTCTAGGTTATGCATAAGACACACCGTCACAACCTACCCAATACACACAGACGTTTTATATAAAATATTATTAAACGTTAGAGTGGTCGAAATAGAGTTGGAGGTGGTTGGGTGAATGCAGGAGGCTGTAAGGATGGGCAGTGTCAGTGTGTGTGTGTGTGTGTGTGTGTGTGTGTATGTATGTATGTGTGTGTGTGTGTGTGTGTGTGTGTGTGTGTGTACGTGTGTGTGTGTGTGTGTGTGTGTGTGTGTGTGTGTGTACGAGTGTGTGTATGTGTGTGGTGTGTGTGTGTGTGCGCGTGTGTGCGTGTATGTGCGTGTGTGTGTGTTGTTTGTGTGTGTGTGTGTGTGTGTGTGTGTGTGTGTGTGTGTGTGTGTGTGTGTGTGTGTGTGTGTACGTGTGTGTGTGTGTGTGTGTGTGTGTGTGTGTGTACGAGTGTGTGTATGTGTGTGGTGTGTGTGTGTGTGCGCGTGTGTGCGTGTATGTGCGTGTGTGTGTGTGTTGTTTGTGTGTGTGTGTGTGTGTGTGTGTGTGTGTGTGTGTGTGTGTGTGTGTGGATACTTTTGAAAATAGGCTATCTTTTCGCTATCCAAAAGCCTGATTCAAGGTAAAATCGAAATAATAGATCATAAAAATTATCTGCAGCAAAAAAGGACAGCCAAAAATGTTTTTTTCGAGAAACTATTTTATTTTAATTATTTTAGACATTTACATTTAATACGATATAGAAAGAAACAAGAAACCAATAGGACAGGGGAAAAGCAAATATGGTAAATGTTTCTCTAATAATTTATAACAAATCTCAGATGTGTCTAGTTAACATGCATTTTTAAAAGTTTAACCCACGAAGAAGTTTAACCCAACTAATCTCATAATCACTACAATACTATTGCAAAAATAACAAAGGATAATACCAAGACAGTGAATAAACATCTTCATTCTGAAGTTAAAAGATACTAAAGAAAAAGTGTAAGAGTATGGATCAGGCCCAAAATTGTATGGCGATGATAATCCATATTTGAAATGAAAGGGTAATGGATAATCATATTACATTAAAAAGAGATGGTGATGGATTTTTTACCAAAGCCAAAAAACCCATTCCTGTGACTAATATCAATTTAGCAGAGTAGCTTATAAAGCGTAATTACTCTTATATATGATTGAGGTTTGGTAATCTACTCACCGTAATATCGGATGTGAGGTCCTGGTGTAGCGTCAGTGTGTGTAGCAACATCTGGTGCAGAAACGTCGTGTTCGTCAAAGTCAACTTCCTTCACTAGAACATGCAAACCATTTTATTTATTATTTCTTTAGACACGTTATGCTTCAAATAGGTCCAATGTATGCTTGTACTAGTTACGAATACATACTAACCTAATTTTTATTTCCCAGAGGTAAACGTCTTTTTAGAGTTGAGATTTTTGAAGACAAAATGTATTAAATTCAAAGATCCAACACAAATAAGGGCATCTATAAATGATTTTAGAGTTTACTGTATTTTAAAATCCAATATTTCACGCTGAATATTTTGTAGAGTGGTCTTGTATAGAATTCCTTCTCTGACGAGAACTCTTTTCAATAGTAAAACTGTTAGCCAGAATATACTAAATGTGATTATGTTTTTATTTCTAACAAATATATTCCATTCGATGCTCAGAAAGTTTTATTCAAGCTACCTAATAGTTTGCTTGTAACTATTTTATAGTTCAGAGACTTTGTGGGTAAATGAATTTTAGAAACATACTCTGACAAACTCTGACAATGTTCTTTATAATAAAAAATCTTAATTTCTAATAATACCATTGATTTATCCTTTTAGAATATTTTAAATGTAACATAAATGCGTTGCTTGTCTTAAACAAGAAAAAAAAATCTATATATATATATATATATATATATATATATATATATATAAACAAATAATAAGGGATTTGTTGGTGTGGTTATTCATTCCATGTTTTTATAATGTCATATTCCTTACTTAATTATTTTCAATAATATTTTTTATAATTTTAACCCCATAGTTTTACAACTATACTCTCAGAGATTAAACAAGCTTTAATTCATTTTAAAACCTGAGATAAATATGTATTTATAATACCATTCACCAAACATACAATCTCACGTGCGAAACACAAACTACGAACAATCACTTAGACTATCATTTGATTGTTTTACGCTGAATTTTCATGACATTTAGTTATATTCCATCATGTATTGCATTGATTTGGGGGATTGTTACTTTTATCTCTTGATAGGGATTAGACTGGTAATCGACACATTGAGCTGAAAATGTTTTGAAATGAACTAAAGATCGATTAAACATTTTGCTTACAATAAACAGCCTAACAATCGAGGTAAAGTTGTAATTAAAAAGTCCCGAACAACTCTATGATTGTATATTTGGTACAAATAGCATTCGTTCAATTGGTTTTAATAAGGCAAATGTTTTAAAAAGTCTAATCTTTTAGCAGTTATTTAATTGTAATTGTTTTTGTTTTTCAATGTGAACAGTTCATTCAAGCTAACATCACCTGTTAAAGAAAGAAATATTGAGGTTGGAAAATGGAGCTTTCCTGAGATGGAAGATGGAGTCTTTTTCTTGGTGAGCTGGGTAAAATCCATGAGATAAATCCAAAATATAAATCTGAGGTTAGACATTGAATAGATAGGCGTAGGAAATATACTCATGCACAACTTACAGTCATGCATATTAATCTAAATAATGTGTTCATTCCGTGAAAGCCGTAAGCAATGCTAAGTTACTGCAGTATCAGTGCAGGGGGCGTTTCTTCTTTCAAGCACCACTAACCTGACTCTGGACCTTATTCATAAGACATGTGGTATTTTCGATTTATGTTTTATGTTACTATTTAGTACGCATGTTTTGGTTCTGATATTTCATTTAATTTTATTTACTTTCTACTTCGAAATAAAAGTACAGGAAGAGCGACCTGCAAGAATCTCTGTATGGCTCAAGGAACTCTCGAAAAGGCGGCCTAAATGTTTGACATGTTTTCACAAGAACAAGACAGTGTGTAGAAACTGATTTTTCGCCGAAAGTCAGAGAAAAAGGAAGTATATATACCCTTTAAACACGCTTTAAAACTATATAATTGAAAACGTATGCTTTAGTAGAAATACTACAATAGTTAAGTTTAAGATAAAAGTTTAAGAGCCCTACCTTCTTCTTCCTTCTTCTTGGCACAAAAGCAGCACGTGACTGTAACAACAAAAGAAAGCATTGTTATTATAAAGCTGGAACTTTACAAGTTATACAATATCAGCTGTCTCGATTAAACCATGAATATATGGGTTGTAATCAATTTTACGTCACTAATAGTTAAACATCACAGAGACAAAACAGGGAAAAAAGGGAGATATTTAATACTCTCTTTGCATTGCTTTGTTCTTATTTCATTGATAGTTTTCAGATATAACAGTAATGGTTTATGATAAATTTTTATTAGTTTGTTCGCGTTATAGTCAAGGTATGTGTTTACAACTTCTGTCACGAAGACTTTTTTCTGTAGCAGATCGTATCCGAACAGAACGTTACAAACATTCTAAATAATCTCCCTCCTTTTACCTTAAAGCTTAAAGACATTTCTAAGGAGTTTGGAATGAGACGAATTCCATTTTGTACAAAAATAAGAGAAGGATTTGAAACTCGTTGAAAAAAAGTAACACAAATTAAATGCTACTTTAATTTGTACTAAAGAACAAGTTACTTTAGTAACTAATAGACTTACTTCTTACTAAAGTAATACTTCAATAATTAAACTCAGAAGAAGAAACATAGAAGGAGAATGAAATAATAAAATTACCATATATTATGAATATTATATTATATTATGGGGTGTATATATTTATATATGTATGAGAGAGAGAGAGAGAGAGAGAGAGAGAGAGAGGGCGGAGATAATGAGAGAGATTAAATACTATTAAGCATATCTGAAGAAGAGAGAATATTTATCATAAACTTAACAAAAAAATAATTATTTGAGTTGTAAAAAAAATAGAAAGAATAGCAGCCAGTTGTTGAATGATCTATACTTGTAGTAGGACTAGTCAAGAGAAATTAATATGGATAGCAAATGGTTTATTGACGGTAAGAGCCTATACAGAACTTGCAGACAGAAGTTTTTAAGTGAATATAAACTAGACGTTATTTATAATGAGGATGAATTCGAAATTAAAATACAAAGTTGAAAGCATTCCAAAGTGAATCTTATTCCACAAACCTAATATTTGATTATGGGATGATTTTTGTTCAATGGGAGTAAACGATTACTCTGATAATTTGCGTGTGGGTGGCCCCTGGCGGGGATGTAGGAAATACAGTAAAGGAGATGAAGAATATCCAGCAAGAGGGTGAGAAATATGGAGAGGGAGGTAAAGGGGAGAATGTGGAAAACAGAGAAAGGGTCAGAGAGAAAGAGGAGGGAGAAAGTTGGAATGGGGGGGGATGGGCGTATAGAAGCAAAGAGGAAGAGATAAACGGAGATGAACCGCACTATAAAAAGTTATCGTGCTATGGAGCGGATGCTTAGTTTCTCCAGGTTAGAAGACAAAGTAACAAGGATTCTACTAAATTAACTGTTATAATGGGAATAAGATGTACCAAGGAAAATATTAGGTGTAAGATAAATAGCGAATTATAATTGGAAATTAAAATGAATCGGGTGAATTTCGGAGGATTCTACAAAATTAACTGTTAGAATGGGAATAGGTTGTACCAAGGAAAATATTAGGTGTAAGATAAATAGCGAATTATAATTGGAAATTAAAATGAATCGGGTGAATTTCCGATGAAGTAGGATCTACTTGACAAAATTTTGTAGTAAAGTAATGGTGGAGGGTAATATGACATAGAGGAAGCATGATGTTACAGTGTGTAGAGAACCGGTTGAGCATCGCAAGGTTGACATCAACAGCAGAATAACATGTTTACAACTAATACATTTCAAGAAAGCTGGCGATGAGCCTGGTCAACATCTATTCGAGTACGTATATCTATTATAGAATACTTAGGCATATCGTGCAAAGCATTGTGGCGTATTGGATACCTACACTTCCATCATGACTTATTGGTGCTTGTAGACATTTACACTGGCGATGGTCCGAATGAATGGTAATACTAGCAAATATTCTGTCTGATAATAGCCTATTCCTAATATTTCTCCCAGGGAATATCGGCATTTTTATAATTTAGGCCTTCCACAGTAATATAGCGATAAAGAGAGATCCATGGTATCAGTTTTGCGGATATTAAGTACAATAGAAGGTTGTCTATGCCTAATGTTTTGTAGAAGGAACCATTTATGTTGGATACAGTAACGTTCACAAGATTACTCTAAACCTCCAAACCCCACTCTAATAGGCTTTTGTAAGTTAGGTAAGAGCGAGTGAAGTCTATTTGTTACGTTGTATACAGCATTATCATAAAAGAATGGCGCTGTTTTGAACATGATGTAAGGAAAACCCTAATTACTTACAGTTAATGTTGTTTAATCATCTAATTTGTCGTCTCAAACAGTTTTTTTTTTACATAATTAATAAATTCCAATATGTGCGCCCTTATTCTCTCGACAAATGTCCAAACGGTACTGAAGTTCTCTCCGTTAACATTTCTTCGGTTATGGTTCTCATTGCTTCATTAATCCTGTTTTTAAGTGGTTCAGGTTGCGAATTCTTAGTGAATAAACAACGCTTTTGATGTACCCCTACAAGAAAAAATCACAAGGTTTCTGATTTGGAGGCCACAGAATAGATTCTTGCCGGCCTATCCATCGATCTCCAAATTTTTCGTTAAAAGCGTCCGTGTCCAATGGACTGAAGTGTGGGGAGGCACCATCTTGTTGGAAATGAAGCTGATGAATGTTTTCGAGTTCATCTAACTGAGGAAAGAAATATTCCCTACAATCTTCCTACGAATTACCGACCGCACCATTCTTTTATTTTTGTCCTGTATTAAGGTCACGCACAACTCTTTGCAAGGCAGCATATAATCAGCTGAGGGCAAGCACAACTCTTTACAAGGCAGCATATAACCAGCTGAGGGCAAGCACAACTCTACACAAGGCAGCATATAACCAGCTGAGGTCACGCACAACCTTTTACAAGGCAGGATATAACCAGCTGAGGTCACGCACAACTCTATATAAGGCAGCATATAACCAGCTGAGGGCAAGCACTAACAAAACTTAGCGTTTGGAATGTTAGTAGTAGTTTCCTTATATATTTATGTGTACAGAGATATTCTGTGGGTTTAATGATATTATACGTAAATAAATATATTAAAGAAAACTTACAAAGTTTCAAAAAACTCCTCAGATTCATAGTTTTGCGTCTAATTGAAAACAATTCCAAGCAAAAATGTCTTCATGAAACTATGGTAATGTTTCAGTTTATTTGTAATTGTTGTTAGTTTCTAAGATAATTGTTGTCAACAGTTTATATTTGGAAAAATTATTACATAAATAGTTTTGTTTTACATAAAATATAATATCAATGGCTATCCTTATAGATAGTAGGATAAATGACTATTGCACATGGGGATAGACTTAACTTTGACGTTATTATTAGGCTAACAACGTTAAGTAATTTTAAATAATTTATCCGGTGCAACAGGAACGTTTTGTGTCAACAGGTTTTTCATGATTTCACTTAAATTACAATTTTGTAAGTCGTTAACTAGTGTGACAAATAAGGTTGACTGCGTCTATATTATATAAATTTGACCACTAATGTTTATTTAAATATAAACATTATAAACAGTGGTTTAATGTAACATGTATATTAAGGCAGTAACCAGGAATCCAAGAGATTGTATTCTCATGGAATACATCTTACATTCTTTCCTTCAAAGTTTCGTATAAAGATACATTATTTTGTACATTACAAGATACATTAAAGTGGTAACTTAACTCAGAATATGAACAAATGTTTGTAGCTCTACAAGTTTAATTTGATACGACCGACGTCTTATATTCTAGTTATTGTAATGCAGCCGGTAAAGCCAAAAGAAGGTATCGATCTGGCTCTTATTAAGCCAAATGTTTAGTCCAGATAGTAGGACCAATTTTATCTTGTGTGGTTATTTAAAGACAAATATGTAGTTGGAATTACCCTAAACTAAATATATATAGACAGGTAAACTTCTACTCCAGCGATTCGTTAAGTCCAAGATAGAGGTTCTGCTTACTAGGTGCCACCCTCAAGACAGGAGGTGCAGCCATCGAGGTGGCCCTCTTAATACAGGAGGTGCTATAATCTAGGTGCCACTCTCAAGACAGAATCTGCAGCTATCTAGGTGCCATTCTTAAGGCAAGAGGTGCTCCCGTTTAGGGTCCATTCTCAGGAAAGGAGGTGCAAACATCGGAGTGGCCTTCTTAAAGCACGAGGTGCAGCCATCAAGGTGGCCCTCTTAAGGCAGGATGTCCTCTTATCTAGGTGCCACTCTCAAGACAGGAGTTGCATACATCGGAGTGGCAATCTTAAGGTAGGAAGTGCTGCTATCCAAGAGACACTCTCAAAACAGGCAATCAACCATCGAGGTGACAATCTTAAGGCAGGAGGTTCTACCAGCTAGGTGCCACTCTCAAGACATAATCTGCAGCCTTCAAGGTGACACAATTAAGGCAGGAGTTACTGGAACCTAGGTGACACTCTTAAGATAGGAGGTGCTAGAACCTAGGTGGCACTCTCACATCGGTGTTGCCCTTTTGAAGCATGTGGTGCAACCATCGAGATGGTCCTCTCAAGGCTGGAGGTGGTGCCATTAAGGTATCACGTTCAAAACAGAGGGTGGACCCATCGAGGTGACACTCTTAAAGCAGAAAGTGCTGCCATCTAACTACCGTTTTCAAGACAGAATTTCAAGCCCTCGAGGTGGCTAACTCAAAACAGGAGGTGCTGCATCTAGGTGCTACTTTCAAAACAGAAGCTGCATCTATTGAGGTGGTGCTTTTAAGTCAGGGAGTGCTGCCATCTAGGTGCCACTCTCAAGACAGAATCTGCAGCCTTCAAGGTGACACAATTAAGGCAGGAGGTACTGGAATCTAGGTGCCACTCTCAAGACAGGAAGTGAAGCCATCGAGGTGACCCTCTTAAGGCAGGAGGTGCTACCATCTGGATGACACTGTCATGACAGAAGCTGTAGCCTTCAAAGTGACACAATTAAGGCAGGAGGTGCTGGAATCTAGGTACCACTCTCAAGACAGGAGGTGAATACGTCGGAGAGGCCCTGCTAAAGCAGGAGGACCATCCATTTAGGTGGCCGTTTCAAGGCAACAGGTGCAGCCATCGAAGTGCCGCTCTTATGGCAGGAGGTTCTCACATCTATGTGCCACTCTCAAGACATCGGAGTGGCCCTCTTAAGGCATAATGTGCAGCCATCGAGGTGATCCTCTCAAGGCGGGAGGTGGGACCATCTAGGTGTCACTCTCAAGACAGGAGGTGCAGTATCGAGGTGGCACTTTTAAGTCAAGAGGTGGTGCCACTTTCAGACAGGAAAACTAACCATCGAGGTGGCCCTATTAAGGCAGGAAGTGCTACCATCTAGGTGACACTCTCAAAGCAGAATCTGAAGCCATCAAGGCAGGGGGGGGCAGGAGGTCCACTAAATAGTAAATACTATGCTAATGTAAGTAAGAAGGACTTTAAACATTTTTTATTCGATTACGAAACTTCAAACCTGCTCGTGCATAGAAAATTCTCCAGTTCACAAAGACGATGGGTTAGGTTCAATCTCTACATGGATGGTTGTTGGTGTACAATAATGTCGGCTAGATGGACCGAAGCCAAGTACAACTCCACTAGTTCACCGATCTATGGATGGTTGTTGGTGTACAATAATGTCGGCTATTTGGACCAAAGCCAAGTACAACTCCACTAGTTCACCGATCTATGGATGGTTGTTGGTGTACAATAATGTCGGCTATTTGGACCAAAGCCAAGTACAACTCCACTAGTTCACCGATCAATGGATGGTTGTTGGTGTACAATAATGTCGGCTATTTGGACCAAAGCCAAGTACAACTCCACTAGTTCACCGATCTATGGATGGTTGTTGGTGTACAATAATGTCGGCTATTTGGACCAAAGCCAAGTACAACTCCACTAGTTCACCGATCTATGGATGGTTGTTGATGTACAATAATGTCGGCAATATGGACCAAAGCCAAGTACAACTCCACTAGTTCACCGATCTATGGATGGTTGTTGGTGTACAATAATGTCGGCTATTTGGACCAAAGCCAAGTACAACTCCACTAGTTCACCGATCTATGGATGGTTGTTGATGTACAATAATGTCGGCTATTTGGACCAAAGCCAAGTACAACTCCACTGGTTCACCGATCTATGGATGGTTGTTGGTGTACAATAATGTCGGCTATTTGAACCAAAGCCAAGTACAACTCCACTAGTTCACCGATCTATGGATGGTTGTTGGTGTACAATAATGTCGGCTATTTGGACCAAAGCCAAGTACAACTCCACTAGTTCACCGATCTATGGATGGTTGTTGATGTACAATAATGTCGGCTATTTGGACCAAAGCCAAGTAAAACTCCACTAGTTCACCGATCTATGGATAGTTGTTGGTGTACAATAATGTCGCCTATTTGGACCAAAGCCAAGTACAACTCCACTAGTTAACCGATCTATGGATGGTTGTTGATGTATAATCATGTCGGATAGTTGGACCGAAGCCAAGTGGAGCTCCACTAGTTCACCGATCTATGGATGGTTGTAGGTGTACAATATTGTCGGCTATTTGGACCAAAGCCAAGTACAACTCCACTAGTTCACCGATCAATGGATGGTTGTTGGTGTACAATAATGTCGGCTATTTGGACCAAGCCAAGTACAACTCCACTAGTTCACCGATCTATGGATGGTTGTTGATGTACAATAATGTCGGCTATTTGGAACAAAGCCAAGTACAACTCCAGTAGTTCACCGATCTATGGATGGTTGTTGGTGTACAATAATGTCGCCTATTTGGACCAAAGCCAAGTACAACTCCACTAGTTCAGCGATCTATGGATGGTTGTTGGTGTACAATAACGTCAGCTATTTGGACCAAAGCCAAGTACAACTCCACTAGTTCACCGATCTATGGATGGTTGTTGGTGTACAATAATGTCGGCTATTTGGACCAAAGCCAAGTACAACTCCACTAGTTCACCGATCTGTGGATGGTTGTTGATGTATAATCATGTCGGCTAGTTGAACCGAAGCCAAGTGGAACTCCACTAGTTCACCGATCTATGGATGGTTGTTGGTGTACAATAATGTCGGCTATTTGGACCAAAGCCAAGTACAACTCCACTAGTTCACCGATCTATGGATGGTTGTTGATGTACAATAATGTCGGCTATTTGGACCAAAGCTAAGTACAACTCCACTGGTTCACCGATCTATGGATGGTTGTTGGTGTACAATAATGTCGGCTATTTGAACCAAAGCCAAGTACAACTCCACTAGTTCACCGATCTATGGATGGTTGTTGGTGTACAATAATGTCGGCTATTTGGACCAAGCCAAGTACAACTCCACTAGTTTATTGATCTATGGATGGTTGTTGATGTACAATAATGTCGGCTATTTGGAACAAAGCCAAGTACAACTCCAGTAGTTCACCGATCTATGGATGGTTGTTGGTGTACAATAATGTCGCCTATTTGGACCAAAGCCAAGTACAACTCCACTAGTTCACCGATTTATGGATGGTTGTTGATGTATAATTATGTCGGCTAGTTGGACCGAAGTCAAGTGGAACTCCACTAGTTCACCGATCTATGGATGGTTGTAGGTGTACAATAATGTCGGCTATTTGGACCAAAGCCAAGTACAACTCCACTAGTTCACCGATCAATGGATGATTGTTGGTGTACAATAATGTCGGCTATTTGGACCAAAGCCAAGTACAACTCCACTAGTTCACCGATCTATGGATGGTTGTTGGTGTACAATAATGTCGGCTATTTGGACCAAAGCCAAGTACAACTCCACTAGTTCACCGATCTATGGATGGGTGTTGGTGTACAAAAATGTCGGCTATTTGGACCAAAGCCAAGTACAACTCCACTAGTTCACCGATCTATGGATGGTTGTTGATGTACAATAATGTCGGCTATTTGGACCAAAGCCAAGTACAACTCCACTGGTTCACCGATCTATGGATGGTTGTTGGTGTACAATAATGTCGGCTATTTGGACTTAAGCCAAGAACAACTCCACTAGTTCACCGATCTATGGATGGTTGTTGGTGTACAATAATGTCGGCTATTTGGACCAAAGCCGAATACAACTCCACTATTTCACCGATCTATGGATGGTTGTTGATGTACAATAATGTCGGCTATTTGGACCAAAGCCAAGTACAACTCCACTAGTTCACCGATCTATGGATGTTTGTTGGTGTACAATAATGTCGGCTATTTGGACCAAAGCCAAGAACAACTCCACTAGTTCACCGATCTATGGATGGTTGTTGATGTATAATCATGTCGGCTAGTTGGACCGAAGCCAAGTGGAACTCCACTAGTTCACCGATCTATGGATGGTTGTTGGTGTACAATAATGTCGGCCATTTGGACCAAAACCCAGTACAACTCTACTAGTTCACCGATCTATGGATGGTTGTTGATGTATAATCATGTCGGCTATTTGGACCAAAGCCAAGTACAACTCCACTAGTTCACCGATCTATGGATGGTTGTTGATGTATAATCATGTCGGCTAGTTGGACCGAAGCCAAGTGGAACTCCACTAGTTCACCGATCTATAGACGGTTGTTGATGTATAATAATGTCGGCTAGTTGGACCGAAGCCAAGTACAACTCTACTAGTTCGGTGATCCTATGGATGGTTGTTGATGTACAATAATGTCGGCTAGTTGGTCCGAAGCCAAGTGGGACTCCACTAGTTCAAGATCTATTAATGGTCGTTGATGTACAATCATGTCGGCTAGTTGGACCGAAGCCAAGTGGAACTCCACTAGTTTAGTGATCCTATGGATGGTTGTTGATGTACAATAATGTCGACTAGTTGGACCGAAGCCAAGTACAACTCCACTAGTTCACCGATCTATAGATGGTCGTTGATGTATAATCATGTCGGCTAGTTGGACCGAAGCCAAGTGGAACTCCACTAGTTCACCGATCTATTGATGGTTGTTGATGTATAATCATGTCGGCTAGTTGGACCGAAGCCAAGTGGAACTCCACTACTTCACCGATCTATGGATGGTTGTTGATGTATAATCATGTCGGCTAGTTGGACCGAAGCCAAGTGGAACTCCACTAGTTCACCGATCTATGGATGGTTGTTGATGTATAATCATGTCGGCTAGTTGGACCGAAGCCAAGTGGAACTCCACTAGTTCACCGATCTATGGATGGTTGTTGATGTATAATCATGTTGGCTAGTTGGACCAAAGCCAAGTGGAACTCCACTAGTTCATCGATCTATGGATGGTTGTTGATGTACAATAATGTCGGCTAGTTGGACCGAAGCGAAGTACAACTCCACTAGTTCGGTGATCCTATGGATGGTTATTGATGTACAATAATGTCGGCTAGTTGTTCCGAAGCCAAGTGGAACTCCACTAGTTCAACGATCTATGGATGGTCGTTGATGTTTAATCATGTCGGCTAGTTGGACCGAAGCCAAGTGGAACTCCACTAGTTTAGTGATCCTATGGATGGTTGTTGATGTACAATAATGTCGGCTAGTTGGACCGAAGCCAAGTACAACTCCACTAGTTCACCGCTCTATAGATGGTCGTTGATGTATAATCATGTCGGCTAGTTCGACCGAAGCCAAGTGGAACTCCACTAGTTCACCGATCTATAGATGGTTGTTGATGTATAATCATGTCGGCTAGTTGGACCGAAGTCAAGTGGAACTCCACTAGTTCACCGATCTATGGATGGTTGTTGATGTATAATCATGTCGGCTAGTTGGACCGAAGCCAAGTGGAACTCCACTAGTTCACCGATCTATAGATGGTTGTTGATGTATAATCATGTCGGCTAGTTGGACCGAAGCCAAGTGGAACTCCACTAGTTCACCGATCTATGGATGGTTGTTGATGTACAATAATGTCGGCTAGTTGGACCGAAGCTAAGTACAACTCCACTAGTTCACCGATCTATGGATGGTTGTTGATGTATAATCATGTAGGCTAGTTGGACCGAAGCCAAGTGGAACTCCACTAGTTCACCGATCTATGGATGGTTGTTGGTGTACAATAATGTCGGCTATTTGGACCAAAGCCCAGTACAACTCCACTAGTTCACCGATCTATGGATGGTTGTTGATGTACAATAATGTCGGCTATTTGGACCAAAGCCAAGTACAACTCCACTAGTTCACCGATCTATGGATGGTTGTTGATGTATAATCATGTCGGCTATTTGGACCAAAGCCAAGTACAACTCCACTAGTTCACAGATCTATGGATGGTTGTTGATGTATAATCATGTCGGCTAGTTGGACCGAAGCCAAGTGGAACTCCACTAGTTCACCGATCTATAGACGGTTGTTGATGTATAATAATGTCGGCTAGTTGGACCGAAGCCAAGTACAACTCTACTAGTTCGGTGATCGTATGGATGGTTGTTGATGTACAATAATTTCGGCTAGTTGGTCCGAAGCCAAGTGGAACTCCACTAGTTCAACGATCTATGGATGGTCGTTGATGTATAATCATGTCGGCTAGTTGGACCGAAGCCAAGTGGAACTCCACTAGTTTAGTGATCCTATGGATGGTTGTTGATGTACAATAATGTCGGCTATTTGGACCAAAGCCAAGTACAACTCCACTACTTCACCGATCTATAGATGGTCGTTGATGTATAATCATGTCGGCTAGTTGGACCGAAGCCAAGTGGAACTCTACTAGTTCACCGATCTATGGATGGTTGTTGATGTATAATCATGTCGGCTAGTTGGACCGAAGCTAAGTGGAACTCCACTACTTCACCGATCTATGGATGGTTGTTGATGTATAATCATGTCGGCTAGTTGGACCGAAGCCAAGTGGAACTCTACTAGTTCACCGATCTATAGATGGTTGTTGATGTATAATCATGTCGGCTAGTTGGACCGAAGCCAAGTGGAACTCCACTAGTTCACCGATCTATGGATGGTTGTTGATGTATAATCATGTCGGCTAGTTGGACCGAAGCCAAGTGGAACTCCACTAGTTCACCGATCTATAGATGGTTGTTGATGTATAATCATGTCGGCTAGTTGGACCGAAGCCAAGTGGAACTCCACTAGTTCACCGATCTATGGATGGTTGTTGATGTATAATCATGTCGGCTAGTTGGACCAAAGCCAAGTGGAACTCCACTAGTTCAACGATCTATGGATGGTTGTTGATGTACAATAATGTCGGCTAGTTGGACCGAAGCGAAGTACAACTCCACTAGTTCGGTGATCCTATGGATGGTTGTTGATGTACAATAATGTCGGCTAGTTGTTCCGAAGCCAAGTGGAACTCCACTAGTTCAACGGTCTATGGATGATTGTTGATGTATAATCATGTCGGCTAGTTGGACCGAAGCCAAGTGGAACTCCACTAGTTTAGTGATCCTATGGATGGTTGTTGATGTACAATAATGTCGGCTAGTTGGACCGAAGCCAAGTACAACTCCACTAGTTCACCGATCTATAGATGGTCGTTGATGTATAATCATGTCGGCTAGTTGGACCGAAGCCAAGTGGAACTCCACTAGTTCACCGATCTATAGATGGTTGTTGATGTATAATCATGTCGGCTAGTTGGACCGAAGCCAAGTGGAACTCCACTAGTTCACCGATCTATGGATGGTTGTTGATGTACAATAATGTCGGCTAGTTGGACCGAAGCTAAGTACAACTCCACTAATTCACCAATCCTAGGGTTAAACGTTATTTCTTGATACAAAAGCTAGACTGAATTTCCAAAACTAACTAATTCTATGCTCATCACATAAATATTTGTAGTTACTAAAATCCCTTGTTGTAGGAAACGAGTTCAACATTTCTCCGCATGGTGTACAGACCGAAAACCCCGATTAGCCGAAAACCTAAACCAATTCCCATAACTCAAAATAGACGTTTATATGCAGAAATATCTGTAAAATGAATCCGTCACAAAAAGATAGTGTGTACTTTAACTTTGATTGGACAACTTTATTGTCCTTCATGAATAAGGGCATGTGAGCCTAATGCCACAACCATTTTAAAATTTCCTAGGTTCTTCCTCTGTAATAGATTAGTTTAGATTCATTCCATCATCTTTACAAGTGATAAAGAAACCAGCTATTTTCTAAGGTGTAGGTAAGTCTTTAGATTTAGTTACAATTATAGACTTATATATACGAGTATATATATATAAAGAACTAAGTCAAAATACAAATGCAAGAATTATAATATATATATATATATATATATATATATATATATATATATACATATATATATAAATATAAGGTTTATAACTAATTATTGTAGATGTAGCTAATATTAAGATGACCTATGTATAATTTTCTAACGCAGGCTTTGTGTGTTGAGCAATTGCTTACCATTGTTAACTTAGTGTGTAGCGTACTTTAGAAGAGATAAGTTGTCTCCAATCCAACAGAATCTGTTGTATTTATAAAGGATAATTTTGTAGCAATTTTAACTTAAAGTTATTCTAAATTACTAAGCGTGCCAAATATCACAGCCATTTCAAAACGTTTGAATGCAGAAAGTGGAGAGTAATATTCAAGTGGTGAAAGAAGGGAACGATTGAATAACCTCCTCATAGAAAATAATAAAAATTATTTAATTAATTTTTCCATCTACACACACACACACACACACACATATATATATATATATATACCTTTTTAGTTAAAACTGTTTGTTTCTAAAATTTTGAGGTTTTACTATAGTTTTATTTCATTAATAACTCTAAAAAACTAGCTCTTTTTATTAATTAAACTTTAACACTTGTAAAAGGTGGAAATACATGTTTTTATAATGAAAATACTGTATAATAACTGTCTAAGCTATTGTAGAAGCACTACGGAAGCAAGTAAACGTCACGCGCATTGTCCTGCTAGTCTAGATATCTAAAGGGGGTCAAATATTGTAAGCCTAGCTCAATTTTATTTTAGATTATTGTTCTGGGCTCTCGGGTGATTGTAAAAACGTATGTCATTGCCCCCTCACGAGGTCGACATACCAGGAGGGGAGAGGGGAACACGCCGTACTGGTATATTTGTATCTTTTAAACTATAAAAGATAGAAAAACCACAAAAATGTTTTTTAACTCACTAAACTAAGAGCTTTAATAATGCTTGTTCCGCAAAAATGGCAAACTATAATACCTACTGAGTAAAAAATTATTTTTCTTAAAACATTTATTTTCACTTTGGTTTTTCCGTGAATTTCCCTCGGAAAATACCCCATTGCGGTAAACGTGAGCCGGAGACTGAGGTAAAAGTTTGTTTTAGGGTCTCTGAAATTTAAAAAATATTTGTTAAAATTTATACACACAAACATATACTAATATCAAGATATTTTCGTGTCTAAATCGTGGTAACTTCGGAACGAAACGTCCGATTTTAGAAAATCTTGAGATCAGTTACGGCCTGAGTTGACAATGAGACACATCTCCCGAAACGGCCGTTTTCAACAAATATAAGTAAGAGCTACTATAGGCAAGTTTATAAACATTCAAAAGTGTTTAGAACTAACTAAAGTTGACAAACTGGAGTGCAGTAGAAATTTATAAGTGCCGGAAAATGCTAACATGAAAACTAGGCCACGTAGAACTATCACTGACATTTTAAAATGACCATCAAAATCCAAAAAGAACATTAGTAAAAACCAAATCTAAAAAACTTAAATAACAAAAAAGTTACAGCCATTTTAAAGAAATAGACATTTTTCAGTATTCCAAACCGATAGCAGAATTATGCAGGTTTATTGTCCAACCCGCCCGTACAAGAAAAATCTACGGAGATAGCGACGAGCTAAGAGAGAGGGGAAGGGTTACATAGCCGTAATAAATACAGGAACGCAAGGACCTGTAAGGTAGTCTGTAAAAAATTTTAATACGAGGTGCTAACGGTCGCAATGTCGGTTCGTGCCTAGGACAACTCCAAGGGCCAGATTGATCCAGACCACCACGTTTCTGCCGTCTAATTCGATCCACGGACGAGGGCTTCAGACTCAGCCTC
This sequence comes from Prosapia bicincta, assembly GCA_036971475.1. Lineage (NCBI taxonomy): Eukaryota > Metazoa > Arthropoda > Insecta > Hemiptera > Cercopidae > Prosapia > Prosapia bicincta. The sequence continues at coordinate 59,998,314 of JBAIZL010000009.1, read as the reverse complement.
CGGAATGTGAAGATCAGAGGGGAATGGAGATGGACTTACATCGACTTACCAGGGATGGCTACTTCCATTGTCCAGGGACCTGGAATCAAGACGAAAGGACTCTAGGATCGGCAGGGAAATTCTTGGCAAGTCATTTTCTATTATATAAAAATAACGTCAAATTTAGTCAGTTAAAAATATTAAATTAAAAAATTTCAATAAGATAAAAATTAAACAATGACATCCCTCTAAGTAGAATTTTTAAATAAATGTTAAATGCAGTAAAAACAATTTGTATGATAAAAATTCTTAAGTAATAAATATTAAATTTATATTCACAAAGTGGTTTTGGCCATAAGCCAATCATTTTCAGAAAACCAAGATTTAGAGAATTATACAAAGTTTAAAATTATTTGATATAAAACGTGTAATTTACCAATTCAATCTTAAAATCAAAGGATAAAAAATTTATGTTAGATTAGGAAAGATTTTTTGTTTAAAGATGTAAATGTAATTAATGGATTATATTCGTATATAAAATTTAGTAATTAAATATATAAAGTATAGGAAAAATTTAAACAATTATTTATAATTATATGAGAAAGACAATGAAATAGTAACGAGAGATTCTATTGTATTTTAGTTGATGATAAATTTAGTTTTTAGTTGAAACAGTAATTAAATGTACTATAAAAACTTTTGGTATTTAAAGTTATCCTGTGTTGAACAACCAATAAATGTTTTAGTTTTTCCAACTAATAAATAATGATTGTTAAATCAAATTACAACTTTAATTAAATTTCATTAATTAATAAATTATATATAATTCAGAGCCTAATGTTTCTCTAAATGAGTTCTCTCCTGAGGATAAATTTATTGTAAAATTATTGAGCTATTCTGAAAATTAGTTGGTTTTTTATATTAAAGTCCAGAGACGAGGTCTACTAACAGATCATGTTTAAAGAACAGAAGAGCCTTAAAAAAAAGGTAAATTAAACATGATCATATTTTGCACGTCCCCTTGCTGTGCCTGCAGATCTTCTAAGATGGTAAGAGTTTTTGGAAATTTTGTGTGTTCATGCTAATATTGTTTCTTTCCAGACTTCTTTAGTGACAAGTATGACTATATAAAGACCCGACAAAACATGTTAACCATTTGGGGGGGGGGGGGGGGGTTCATACAAATTGTATGGCAGGAATCAGCGGGAAGTGGCTTGCGTTTAGGCATGGCAAATAGCCGGTGAACACAAGACAATTTTTAAGAACGCTCCAGTCCACAAGATCACGGGGGAGAAATGGAGATAAGCAGGCGCGAATATATAAATAAATAATAAAAAGTAACAACACCGTAAAAGACCATTACCATTAAAAAAAGGGGAGACGTTGCAACACACACACACACACACACACACCCACACACACGTATACATATATATCTTTAGGTAAAATCACTCAGAGGGTGTTATTTGCTAACAGATTGAAAAAAAAAAATTATTGTTGGGCTACTTATTAAGTTGTTTTCATGTCTAATGTTGTAGACAACTTCAATTATTTAAACTACAGTAGAAAACAATTTATATGCCCTAAAGAAACATCAGTAAACTACTCAGAAAAATATAGAAATGAAAAAACACAACATTCAAAAGGCAAATGATAAGTATACGAAAGACAACTTTGGTAAATATATAATTTTTCGTAAAATTTCAATATAAAAAAAATAATAAACACTGCCTAAAAAACCATGTACAGAAGTTTTACTGGCGTTTTTATGTAATAAATGTTGAAGATTGTTTTACAAGCGCTTTACATATTTCAGCTGTTTCCAGTAATATTTACGGCTTTTTAACAAACGCACAAAAGAAAGGATAAAAGAGAAAATACATTTTGTCGGCCAGATAAATTATTGATGGCGATAATACTCTTTGATTTACGACCCAGTCATGTTTGAATAATAAAATTGCCACGGTAGCTGGAGGCTCTATCTGGTGCCACAGTGTAACGTGGGATTATTTCTGTTGTGGGAATGTAAGGAATCTGCTTACACCTTTCCTAAGATAAACTTGTCGGTGACAGTGTACGAAACTGTTGCAATATTCAGTTAGAGAAGCTATATAGCGATGTCTACAAAACTTATTGGATGGACACAATTATACGATTTCGCGTTAGTATACTTTCCGTCAGACTAATAGCGTCAGTATAGATTCTACCGGGTTTCCCAATGAGTCACATCAAAGGGAATTAAATGGTAACATATGATTTCATATAACAGCTGATTTTATGCTACACATTATGTTGTAGAACAAATGTTTTATCTCGTAGGTTATGTTACATTATTTATGAAACATTGTTTAGGAAAACTTTATTATAAAATAGTTTTAGTCAGTTATTAAATATATTAATTTATTTAAATTTAGAAAAATCTCAGTAAAAATAATTCAATATAACGTTAATAACACGTTAAGCGTATGTAGTCCTTTTGAAATGAAAACATTCAATGAGGGTCTGATAAGATATGTTGAGGTAATTTCAAATTACAAAAAATTAAATGTTTTTTTCAGTTAAAATTTTCTGTAGACTTTGCTATAAAAGTTTTTAAATCTGTTGACTCTCCTTCGAGTGCTACAACCTAACTTTTATTGAACTTTTACTAAAGGAGGAGATTATTTTTAGAACTTTAATTGAATATCCATTTTAAACTTTATCAGAATCTTATCATATTTTGTTTAACTACCCTAAAACACAAATGTAACTATGAATAATTACGTTTTACATGATAAAGATTGAGTTTCTATGTTGTTACAGTTAAAAAATAAGAACTATTTACTTTTAGGATACTTCTTGTGAAAACGCATTTTATATAAAGTTACTAGGATGTTCAAATGCATACAAAGTACGAATGTTAAATAAAAATATATTTCACTTTAAGGGTTGTGATACGGAAATAATTTAAATAGATTATAATTCAATGGTTTTAGCCTGCTTTACAGGCGTCCCAACATTTAAATTATTTTACCCTCAGGGGTTAGACCAGGTTTGTCGATAAATCTCTGTTTCAAAATAAATCTAGTGAGTTTAAAAATAATAATAATGAAAATAAAGAAAACTAATTAGTTACAAATTATCGTGAAGAGTTGAGCACATTGACTTTCCAAAATTACCTCCCTTCCAGGATCAAAAAATGACCTTGGGCATAGGAATTGGTTGGGGTAATCTCCCTTACGCAATCATATTAAATTACGTCCGACGACGAAATAAATTGAGATTAAATAGATCGTATGAAACTAATTATGTTTTTACGAGGAGGTTACACAAGTGTAGGCTTTAAAGTCTCCACAAAAACAAACAATTTTTGTTCTAGAATGTTTCAAACGTAATATGAACAGGTGTAATATGTAAAGTATAAACTCTTATTTTTGGTAAGAATATTCATACTAGTATACTTCGTTTTCTTTCACGAAGATTTAGAACTGTTTACAAGATCTTCTCCTAGCAAGTAGTTTTACCTGCTTTGCATATAGTATAGTTGTTATCTACTCGCTGATGATGATTAACTTACAATCGAAACACGTAAAAGGTAATAAATAATTCTTGGTTTGTTATGACTTAGCTGTTGCTTTGCTACGAAACCGAGCGCGTATTTTGGTAGTGTAACATTGCGGAGAGTACAGTATGTGTTGCATGTATTAATATTACCAACAGAACTGAAATAACGCGAAATGCTGGAAGCGAATTCATTTGTAATGCAAGAGTAATAAGTTTATTGTGAAACGCCACTTTGACATCTCGTATTTGCGCCTGAATGTAACGTAATTAATTACTCTTCAAACGGAATCAGTAACTACAGGGCGCAGCTTGGAGTCTAATGTGTTATATTGTTAATTGGAAATGTACTATTCGTCGCTTTTGACTCTCATTAATTCATGAAAGGCTTATTTTTTTTAATTTAAAGGATACAACATCATACTAGTACCACTGACTTTAACTAACAAATTAATATGTTTAAAAATTTGTATTTTATTTAAAGGCAATATCATAGGAATACTGTTAGGTAAACATGTAATAATTCTTTGTCGATTTTTCGTAACAAATTTTAATTATTAAAATTAAATTTAAGATCCTTGAATTGTTATGAAGTGTAACAACTTATGAACACGGAGGCTGTTAGCGCTCGAAATGAAGATTATATGATGATATACAGAATGATTCTATCTTAGTTTTACAAAAAATAATTCCGTCTAAAATTCTTTTAGCTAGACAAACATATAACAGAGTTTTTAAAAAAATTTCAAAACGATTTTAAACATTTCTAATAAAAAAATTAGAGTTATAGATTTTCAGACAAAGTTTCAAGTTCCTAAGTATAATTAATTAGACGTGTAAAAGGTATTTGTGGAGTCGGAGAGCTGAGTTAAGGATTGAAGGACCTCTGTAGGGCAGTGAACCATGGCCTATTTTCACTGATACTGCGTCAATTATTCACAAAGCACTAATGCATTCCTCTATTATGTTTATCTTTACAAACTGACTTCCTCACGAGCTTCAGTACGGATTGAACTCTTCTACAGACGTAGGTTTATATTGTATTTGTGACGATTTGGTCGGTTAACCTTCTCATGGAGGTTTAATAAAATACATTTCCATGAGATTTAGAGTAAATATTTTATTGAATTCCTCTCTTATTAATGAATAAGGAATTAGGAATTCCTAATTTCGAGAAATTATTGAAAACGTCTTGATCTGCAAATTAATCTTTATGTTAAACCTAAAGAACAAGATACAGTCTTATAAATGAAGATAAAAATGTAATAAATTCGTAAATGTTATAAAATTATAGTACGCCAGATAACATACTGTGAACACCCCGAGGGCTTAGCTAGTGTTATGGTTAGGGGATCACGTATTGTAATAGACGGACGGATAGAGGTCAGTAGGAAAGCTAATCATAGCCTGTATAGTAAGGTATTCTACCTCTTCATTACGACATATCTCAGTCTTTATAATACTCGTACCTATGAAACTTTAAACTTGGTTTAAATTTATACAACTATTCTTTGAGTTTAGCTTGTGAGGTTA
>JBAIZL010000009.1:59980762-59988262 GCA_036971475.1 Prosapia bicincta | reverse complement strand
ATAGTTGTTCTAATGGTAAACTACGCTGTAACACTATGTTGCGAGCCTAAACATATATTTATACACATTTCTGATTTACACAGTGATCTGCAACGATCCATAAGGAATTGAAAATGGCGCATCCATGCGATGATAAAGAATCATGTAGATCCAGGATATATCAATATTTTAATATAAATTCAAACTTAATTTCAATCGCTATTGAAAAGGTTAAAAGCAATAAAAAAAAATAATTATAAAAAACGACTTTTTAAATTAGTTTGAAGAAAAACAGTCAATTTATTTCCAAAATATATAGTATAAATATAGTATAAATAGTTTAAAATATTATGAAATGCATAAAACATATTTTAATTTGTATGAAATGAAAATTCTAGTTTAATTGAACCTATAATATTCAAACTGAATAGTTTTGTTTTAACATAGCTTTTGAAAATTCCATGTTGCGTTCCAAGGCTTTTCAGTTTAATAACTTCAAAACCCCTCAACATTCAGCCCCAGCTCTGTGAGTTAATGATTTCGTATCCCACGGGATGAAGGGTGAATTTTGAAACTATACCGCTGCCGCCATTAATCTACAAGAGTTAATGTCTTCACCACTGTAAAGCCCTAAATCTTGGAAAACATGGACGCGGTTTATTTGAAATAAATTGCATCCGGGTTTTATTTACCTTCCTAATCCAACAAATTGAAATTATTATAATTAACCAAACTCCACATAGCTCAAGAGATAGTGATTAACCCACTAACAAAGTTGCCTGGACTAAACCCTTGTTTATTTATCGATGGTCATGTTATCATAAAAGAAAGTAACTCTAAAGAAGTTAGAAAATCAATCAAAAGTGTAACAATAATCCTATAATTGTGCTATTTTGATAAAAGCTTAATTGAGAAAAATAGGGCCGAAATAATTTCAGTAATCATACAGTCAGTAATCAGTCATACAATAAGATATCTATGACACTGTTTGACTTACGACAAGAGTTAAGTAGTAAACGCTATTAGTGAGGTTGGTCTAATTATGAAGGCTGTGGATTTTCAATTTAAGTGTAAAAAGTTGACAATAAAAATATACGGTGATAATACGACAGCATTTAAAGACTAATCCTTGTTTAATATTTAAAAAATTAGAGCTTAACTTCTGACCAAATGCAAATAGCTAACACCTACTAAATTGTAATTAACAACGGTCAATCAGCAACAACGCCAACTAATCCAATCAAACGTAATTACATATTAACTAACACCGACTCGCAACCAATCATTTATTTTCTCTTGTGGTTTCCAACGACAAAGCCATTACTTTGGTGATTACAAATAGGCCTAATCAAGGTCAACTACGTGTGATGTATAAATAAGTAAGTAATGAGTGAGTTAACTATACATTTCTGTTTAGTCAGTGACCACAAGTTTTTCATTAAAAAATGTTATGAGAAAATAATTAAATCTGTTATGAGAAAATAAAGACATTTAATAATAACTGATTATAATAATAATGTTAATAATATAGATTATGCGTTGATGTTGATTGTTATTAGTTTATGTTGGAAATGGGTAAAGCTAAAGAAAAATTCACTGAAAAGTTTAGAGTTGTTCAAAGTTTAGGTACTAATTGTGTATGAGAAAACCATAATTTTTAAACGATTTGTCCCCAGTATAATCATTGATTTAGTTCAATTAAAAACAAAAGTTCAATAAAAAGTGTTGAATAAAGAGAATTGAAATAATATAATAACGTTTTATAGAAAAATTAAATAGTAGGAAAATTAAAGCAGCCTATTGTTTTCAACAGAATTCTTTCACGCAATAAATGCTGTTTCCGTTAATCTTTTGAAGTAGGTTTTGGATTTGTCAGAAAGAAAAGTCTTTGCGTCATCAATTATATTGCTTTTTAAAAGAAATTTGATCATTTAAAATTAAAAGAAAGATGGTAACTAGTAACATATATCGTTTCACAAGATGACGTTTAGACTCTGTCAAACGAGTTTTAATAAAGAGCTGTCATCGTTATTGAGTAGTAAACAAGAGAGTAACACCCTAGAACTCATTTCTAAACTAAGTGAAGGTACAATAATATCATAGCTGTATCTTCTATCATAGGTAATCAAACTAACTGTAATTTAAAATACGTTCACAATACTATCATAGCTATGTCCTCTACCAGAGGGTCTGTACCTGTAATATATAGTATGTAAAAGTCATGTTATAGATATATTGTCTTCCAGAGAGTCTCTACCTATAATCTAAAATATGTTCGAAATTGTATTATAGCTATATCTTTTACTAGAGGGTATCTAAATATAATCTACAGACTATACGATAATACGGTCATAGTTATATATTCTACCATTAGGTATCTAAATGTAATCTAAAATATGTTCGCAATACTATCATAGCTATGTCCTCTACCAGAGGGTCTGTACCTGTAATATATAGTATGTAAAAGTCATGTTATAGGTTTATTGTCTTCCAGAGGGTCTCTACCTATAATCTAAAATATGTTCGAAATTGTATTATAGCTATATCTTTTACTAGAGGGTATCTAAATATAATCTACAGACTATACGATAATACGATCATAGCTATATATTCTACCATTAGGTATCTAAATGTAATCTGAAATATGTTCGCAATACTATCATAGCTATGTCCTCTACCAGAAGGTCTGTACCTGTAATATATAGTATGTAAAAGTCATGTTATAGGTTTATTGTCTTCCAGAGGGTCTCTACCTATAATCTAAAATATGTTCGAAATTGTATTATAGCTATATCTTTTACTAGAGGGTATCTAAATATAATCTACAGACTATACGATAATACGATCATAGCTATATATTCTACCATTAGGTATCTAAATGTAATCTGAAATATGTTCGCAATACTATCATAGCTATGTCCTCTACCAGAGGGTCTGTACCTGTAATATATAGTATGTAAAAGTCATGTTATAGGTTTATTGTCTTCCAGAGGGTCTCTACCTATAATCTAAAATATGTTTGAAATTGTATTATAGCTATATCTTTTACTAGAGGGTATCTAAATATAATCTACAGACTATACGATAATACGATCATAGCTATATATTCTACCATTAGGTATCTAAATGTAATCTAAAATATGTTCGCAATACTATCATAGCTATGTCCTCTACCAGAGGGTCTGTACCTGTAATATATAGCATGTAAAAGTCATGTTATAGGATTATTGTCTTCCAGAGGGTCTCTACCTATAATCTAAAATATGTTGGAAATTGTATTATAGCTATATCTTTTACTAGAGGGTATCTAAATATAATCTACAGACTATACGATAATACGATCATAGCTATATATTCTACCATTAGGTATCTAAATGTAATCTAAAATATGTTCGCAATACTATCATAGCTATGTCCTCTACCAGAGGGTCTGTAACTGTAATATATAGTATGTAAAAGTCATGTTATAGGTTTATTGTCTTCCAGAGGGTCTCTACCTATAATCTAAAATATGTTCGAAATTGTATTATAGCTATATCTTTTACTAGAGGGTATCTAAATATAATCTACAGACTATACGATAATACGATCATAGCTATATATTCTACCATTAGGTATCTAAATGTAATCTAAAATATGTTCGCAATACTATCATAGCTATGTCCTCTACCAGAGGGTCTGTACCTGTAATATATAGTATGTAAAAGTCATGTTATAGGTTTATTGTCTTCCAGAGGGTCTCTACCTATAATCTAAAATATGTTGGAAATTGTATTATAGCTATATCTTTTACTAGAGGGTATCTAAATATAATCTACAGACTATACGATAATACGATCATAGCTATATATTCTACCATTAGGTATCTAAATGTAATCTAAAATATATTCGCAATACTATCATAGCTATGTCCTCTACCAGAGGGTCTGTACCTGTAATATATAGTATGTAAAAGTCATGTTATAGGTATATTTTCTTCCAGAGGGTCTCTACCTATAATCTAAAATATGTTCGAAATTGTATTATAGCTATATCTTTTACTAGAGGGTATCTAAATATAATCTACAGACTATACGATAATACGATCATAGCTATATATTCTACCATTAGGTATCTAAATGTAATCTGAAATATGTTCGCAATACTATCATAGCTATGTCCTCTACCAGAGGGTCTGTACCTGTAATATATAGTATGTAAAAGTCATGTTATAGGTTTATTGTCTTCCAGAGGGTCTCTACCTATAATCTAAAATATGTTTGAAATTGTATTATAGCTATATCTTTTACTAGAGGGTATCTAAATATAATCTACAGACTATACGATAATACGATCATAGCTATATATTCTACCATTAGGTATCTAAATGTAATCTAAAATATATTCGCAATACTATCATAGCTATGTCCTCTACCAGAGGGTCTGTACCTGTAATATATAGTATGTAAAAGTCATGTTATAGGTATATTTTCTTCCAGAGGGTCTCTACCTATAATCTAAAATATGTTCGAAATTGTATTATAGCTATATCTTTTACTAGAGGGTATCTAAATATAATCTACAGACTATACGATAATACGATCATAGCTATATATTCTACCATTAGGTATCTAAATGTAATCTGAAATATGTTCGCAATACTATCATAGCTATGTCCTCTACCAGAGGGTCTGTACCTGTAATATATAGTATGTAAAAGTCATGTTATAGGTTTATTGTCTTCCAGAGGGTCTCTACCTATAATCTAAAATATGTTTGAAATTGTATTATAGCTATATCTTTTACTAGAGGGTATCTAAATATAATCTACAGACTATACGATAATACGATCATAGCTATATATTCTACCATTAGGTATCTAAATGTAATCTAAAATATGTTCGCAATACTATCATAGCTATGTCCTCTACCAGAGGGTCTGTACCTGTAATATATAGCATGTAAAAGTCATGTTATAGGATTATTGTCTTCCAGAGGGTCTCTACCTATAATCTAAAATATGTTGGAAATTGTATTATAGCTATGTCTTTTACTAGAGGGTATCTAAATATAATCTACAGACTATACGATAATACGATCATAGCTATATATTCTACCATTAGGTATCTAAATGTAATCTAAAATATGTTCGCAATACTATCATAGCTATGTCCTCTACCAGAGGGTCTGTACTTGTAATATACAGTATGTAACTGTAATATAAAAGCTATATTTTCTACCAGAGGGTATCTACCTGTAATCTAAAATACATTCAGAATATTGGCATAGCTATATCCTTTACTAGGGGGTCTCTACATATTATCTACAGATGTTAACAATATAATCATAGCTATATATTCTACCATAAGGTATCGACCCGTAATCTACATATGTTCATAATACTATCATAGCTATATTCTGTACCAGAGGGTCTCCACCCGAAATCTACATATGTTTGCAATACGATCATGTCGTTTGTAGATGAAATTATTTATACCGTCTTACGGCCCAATGGTAGGTTGCATTTGCAAAGTACATCACTATATAATAATAAATAATTTTTTATTTTAAAACATATATTTAAACAGTAATAGTTGGTTATTAAATGAAACTGTTTTACATACAAATTCACACACTCACGTATCATTGACTCGAAATGTGGTTATACACATTGTGGTCACACAAATTTCGTATTGAACTTTAAAACAAATGAAATTCCGTTACAGATTAATATAGTCACTGATATAGTTGTTGTTACCTTAATCAATATTGGTAAGCATTGTGTTTGTTTCAACTGATTGTCACAGCGCGGGAGCAGTAAACTAAACACGTTTGCACTGATTGTGTCAATGCATTCGTGTTGACGGAACTGTCATTTTACCTCCAGCTAGACATTTTACAGGTGATGTGATGTATAAGCAGTATTCAAAACATCACTAAGCTACACAAAACACACAATAATAATACTAAAAAGATACGAGAGTTTAAAAATAGAGTTAAAAAGAGAGTAAAAAAAGGTAATACTTCAAATACAAAAACATAATATAAATTATTAAAATGTAATAAATATATAAATTTTACTATGCATTAATTTATTATATAAATATATATATTGATTATATATAAATATTATTCGAGCTGCCTTGTGAGTGAACGTTTTAATTAAAGAATAAAAATATGGTACAACTCACAAATATACAATTTTTTATTTCATACGCGTTTCAACGACTAATTTGTCGTCATCCTCAGTGAAGATACACAAATCAAATTAACTAAATATATATATATATATATATATATATATATATATATATATATATTAAACATAACCTATAAAGTTTTAACAAAAGTAAAAACAAAAGTTTTAAGGAGACTTTTGTTTTTACTTTTGGTAAAACTTTATAGGTCATTTTTAATATATATATATATATATATATATATATATATATATATATATATATAGTTAATTTGATTTGTGTATCTTCACTGAGGATGACGACAAATTAGTCGTTGAAACGCGTATGAAATAAAAAATTGTATATTTGTGAGTTGTACCATATTTTTATTCTTTAATTAATGATTATATAAATTTAAATATAACAACATTAGAACTTATTGTAGGTATAATTGTAATTTGACTAATTAAAATTGAAACTACCCAAATTCTTTCGCTTGCCAATAAGAATATTTCTATTTGTTGTTATATTTAAAATTTATCGTTGGAAATTTTAACTTATTTTCTCTTTTTTAACTTGAAATGAATTTAGGCCAGAATTGGATTGAATAGATTAATGTGGAAATAAATTTTCCTGAAAATTTGCTTCTTGGAGATTTTCAGTATGAATAGCCTACATAGTATAGATAACGATACAACTTATAAATATATATAACCAGTACAGTTTTCATAAAAAAACTATAATAAGCTATATATCAAACTTATATAAACTATATAGGGTAACTATAACAAGCATATAGTAGGGGCCTATAAATAAAACCAGGTATACTTTATAACTAAGCAAGTGAAATGGAACCTAAACAAAGAACAACTAAATCATTCTAATATAATAAATATAACAGGTTATTTACCAAACTATAGTCATCTATATAGGGTAACTATAACAAGCATATAGTAGGGGCGTATAAATAAAACCAGGTATACTTTATAACTAAACAAGTGAAATGGAACCTAAACAAAGAACAACTAAATCATTCTAATATAATAAATATAACAGGTTATTTACCAAACTATAGTCATCTATATAGGGTAACTATAACAAGCATATAGTAGGGGCGTATAAATAAAACCAGGTATACTTTATAACTAAACAAGTGAAATAGAACCTAAACAAAGAACAACTAAATCATTCTAATATAATAAATATAACAGGTTATTTACCAAACTATAGTCATCTATATAGGGCAACTATAACAACTACATAGTATAAAACCAGTTATACTGTTTAAAAATCAGTGAAATAGTATAACTAAAACTATGTATATACTAAAAGTAAAACTAAATACAGTGTTTATTATATGTAAAAC
>JBAIZL010000009.1:59898262-59975762 GCA_036971475.1 Prosapia bicincta | reverse complement strand
CTTACACTTTAATGTACGTACGAATAAGAATCTTACTTGGTATTTATGCAATTTAACTTTCAGAGAATGGTAGTATCTCCATCATCGGGCATCACTGACCGGGGGTTGTAGTAGACTGAGTCAGTGATGCCCGATGATGGAGATACTACCAATCTTTGAATGTTAACTTACATAAATACCAAGTAAGATTTTTGTTTAAGTACATATAGTGAAAGTAGTTATTGAATACAAGAAAACAGTGTTGCAAAACCTATATATATATATTTCTGTGTGTGTATATATACATAATTCAAATACATTGTCAAAAATACTTTTTATTTATACACTAAATTTCAAATACACTTTTAAAAACTTGCAGTGGACGACATTTGATGTTAATATATTTTAAAAAAAAATATTAATTAATTATTAAATATAACAAATTTTTTTAAATAATTAATTTCGCTTCCTATTTAGGCTCTAAATATTGTAACTCTCTCATATGTATATACATATTTATATTAATTGTAATGAGTTAATAAAAAGTTAGAAAAATAAATCTTTTCTTTGTTGAATCAAGTAAGTGTTTTAAATTTCCATATGAAGGGTCATATATAATAATCCATTATATTTGTTGCATGCTATGTTTCAAAGGTATGCTATATATTTATAAGATAACAATTTTTAAAAAAATCCGTCATAGTTCCATCAAATCCAAAGATAACATTTTAAAGTAATCAGAAAAGCGTTAACTTAACATATTATTAGGAAGTACGACCTACTAAAATACTGACATATTTATCTAGAACTTTACTGATATTTTCTGAAATAATGTTTTTTAAACGCAATAATCACTTCTTAGATTTGACATAACACAAAATGAAGTAAACTCAAGTCCCAATTACTAGGGAACTTTATCCTGAATTCATAAATAATGTTTGTTCACCTAAGTGCAAAACTTGATTAACTTACTGTGCTAAAACACCTGTTTGCACTTACGAAGCCTACCAGCTACTGACGGCTTTCACTAAATTTTTATCAAGCTTGGGATTTATTTATGTGGGCGTCTATAATAGGCTGGTTGTACACTATGTACTGTAAAATGGCGTTAGATTCAAAGGACGTAATAGTTTTATAAATGTGATATTATTTTATAGTGACGTAGTTTTGTGTTACAGTTTAGTACGTGTAGAGAGCCTAGTCCACACCTGATATTCACACACACACACACACACACACACATATATATATATATATATATATACATATATATATATATATATATATATATATATATATATATACATATATTATTTATTAGATTATTTATTCGTCTTGGGAGACTACCTGTGTGTTTCGTCCAAGTTTTATGTTTCTTAAATTTGTCTTTTAAAGTATACATATTGTAACGGACTTAAATCTCAGATATATTGTATTGTTCGCGTAGTAATTAAAGGAAACATTGCTTATAGTATTTTGTGTGCCGCTATATTAAGGCATATGGCTGTTGAATAGAACGTATAGTTTAAGAAACATAACCTATGTAAAAAGGAAAAATACAACTTTAATATGATTATACCTACCATTACTAAAGTAAGATTTAATTTCCTTCATACGTCTATAAGGATTCAATATTTCTAGCATATTTCACCTTCCAGTACTAATACAATGTAGTACATGCATAGTAACCTTCAGGCTACTTTAAATGTTTATACAGAATATAACTTAATTTAACCTAGAAATGTTAACAGAGATCATTAAATATACTCCCACAATAACGTAGCAAATCTGTCTGATTTTACCTGCATTCACCTGTTGTTCAAGGTAGAACTGAGCCTTGGTGACGCACTCCAAGGCTCCGACGTGGTTTGTGCTGTTAACAAGAACAACAGCTTCTTTTATAGCTTCGTTAAATGTCTTGACTGACAGATATAATAAGTATATTATAGTGTAAGTGATATATATATAATAAATTAAAAATATTTCAAAAACAAGAATACTTTTAATACATATATTATTCTTGATTTTGAAATATTTTAAATTTATTAACTATATTACAAAAAAACAAGTCACCATATTTAATATATATAACATACATACATATATATATATATATAGGCCTATATATATATATAATATATATATATATATATATATAATATATATATATATATATATATATATATATATATATATATATAATTATATATATATAACTTACACTATAATATACTTAAACAAGAATCTTACTTTGTATATATGCGAGTCGACTATCTAGGACTAACTACGTGTCCTCATTTTCAAGATCTAAGGGTCCGGTCCTTAGGTAAGGCAAACATAGGCTGAATAAAGGTACATTCAACATCTATTCTACCTGGACTGAACCAATCAGAATAGTTATGTTGACGGTACGGAAAGATGTGGCTTTGGAAGAGTAGCGCAAGAAGAGTGGACTTAATTTACTGGTCGGAGACTCGTATAGTGCCAGATGCGCCCGGTGACCAGCCTAGACCTTACAGGAAGACTCTGGAGCTCTTATATTCTAGTGTCATGTTACGTTGCTCCAATCTTTTCGGTCTTGATGACACAAAGATCCGAGTCTTCGAAGTCGAAAGTTTGACGTTGGATTCATAGGAGCAAGGGATCGTTTCCCACATTTTTCTTGGCAGTTTTGAGGCCAAAGAGAACCGTTAAGACCGGATAGGCTACCTCTCATTAATATCAAGATCACTCAAATTACTTCAGTTTACACTAATTGTATTGTGTAAATATACATAATCACATGCAACTAAAATCTTTAGTAAAAATAGTTAAAACTAAAACGTTTAATAAATTTAAAATATTTATACTAACTTGCAAAATGTTAGGAGCTGATTCATCATTGTTTTCATAAGCAAAAACCATGCTTAACCAAAGAAACAAGTGAAGTTATCTTGCTTGTAATTTATTGATTAGATTAGGCAGCGTGCTTTTACAAATAACCAATAAATAACTTATGGGTGACCTTCACATTTTTACAGATTTTATAGCTATTGCTGTTCAGATTATTTTTATAAATTTTAGGAACACTTCTGGGGGATTATAAACTGTTTACAGAATAAAGAATATTAGTAGAGTTATAATTATTAGTTTTATTTTCAATGGTGAAATCATTATTGTGTATTGTTTTTATTGGGAGTTTTATGGTGAGTTATGTGTAAATTTGTTAAATGCTTGTTTTAATTTAAGAGTAAAATTGAAGAAGATTTGGTTGATATTGAAAAGGTACAGTATGTTTTAGAACTACAGTAAAATCGTTTGATTGTATTATCTTTAAGTTATTATTCCCATTATCCCATTAGGAAAAAAGTTTTAATAGAAGATTGAAAATTTTAAATGAGCTAGGCCTGATTAGAGATAAAATTTGTTTAATAAGACTATGATATGCAATGGGGAGGCATTTTGTTTCTTAAAGTTTAAAATTCAAGTTAAAACATTAAATATTGAACATTAATATAAACATCAAATATTCTTTAGATTTCCATAAGAACTACATCAACCATCCCATAAATATATTTACACCATATTTTTAGTACAAAGGCAAATAAATATTAAAACTTACATTATATAATAATTAATGCACATTTTTTAAAAAAAGTTAATTCCTACTTAGGTTAACAAAGAAAAATGTTTATTTTGTTTACTTCTATTAAATAATTACAATTAATATAAGTATGTATATTCATATGGAAGAATCACAGTATTTAAGTGGCAAAACAGCAAGCGAAAATAATTATTAGAAATAATTAATTAAATTCAATTGATGAACTAATATTAAAAAAAACTGTATTAACATCAAGTGGCATCAACTACAAGTTTAAAAAAATGTATTGAAACTAGAATAGATGAATAAAAAGTATTTTATTAACGATTGATAATTTAAACAAGATATAAATATATATATAGGAACAGTGAGAACTGATAGTAGGGACTGAATATTGTTTAGATATTAAAAATAACGTAAAATTGCTCTCGGTGATTTCTTAGCTTCGTTAATTTTAACAGATTTCTTCCGATGGCAGTACTCAAGAGACACTGGAAACCTTTAGACTTTCGCTAGAAGTAGAAACACTGTTAACTGCGGCACGTAAATTGTCTAGAGATACAGAAACCTTGTTGGCCGAAGCTCAGTTAACAAATTTCGAAAACATTGCCAAGAAAAATAATGTGATTATATCTACTGTAAATTCGTCAGTGAAGACATTTAATGAAGCTATAAAAGAAGCTGTTGTTCTTGTTAACAGCACAAACCACGTCGGAGCCTTGGAGTGCGTCACCAAGGCTCAGTTCTACCTTGAACAACAGGTGAATGCAGGTAAAATCAGACAGATTTGCTACGTTATTGTGGGAGTATATTTAATGATCTCTTTTACATTTCTACGTTAAATTATGTTATGTTCTGTATAAACAAGTAGTATGTAGGTTACTATTGTTCTACATTGTATTGTACTGGCAGGAAAAATTTACTAGACATATTAAATATTTATAAAAGTACGAGAAAAATTAAATATTATTTTGGTAATAGTTTATAAAATCGTGTTGAACTTATATTTTTTTTACATAAGTTATGTTTCTTAAACAATAATTTCTATTCAACAGCCATACGACTCAATGTAGCAGCACTCAAAACACTATAAGCAATGTTCCCTTTACATTACACGGACAATTTATCTGTGATTTTAGTCCGTTACATTGTGTATACTTTAAAAGACAAACATAAAAGATGGACGAAACACACAGGTAGTCTCCCAAGACGAATAAATAATCAAACATTATGTCTCAAAGTGATTGTAACAAGAACTACACAAGCTATTTATCTATATTTCAAAACATTTGATAGGTGTTTAATGATCCAGTGATCAATAAAAAGTTATAAATTACTGTTTCCAGTAGAAATAAATTGTTCCTCTAAAATGTTGTGCCAAATGATCCTTCTTCCTTAAAATATAGACTAGATGCTCTAATAGTGACGTGCGAGAAGCAACGAAACCTGAAAAAAGAACCCTTTCGCACTGCGAGAAATTTATAGGTCATGATGTCTCCAAAGCAATGGTTAGCGGCGCGACGTAACCCGCATGCTGTTTGACCACGCTCGGGAGAAGAGGGTGTAAATTGCTAAACTCTTTAAGTAGCACGTACAATTAGAAATAATTGTTAAAGCCTTGAATTAGTTTATTTAGTAAAGTAGAACATGTGTTGGTACAAGCGTTAGGTTACAAGGTTTTGCTGAATAAAAAGAAAAATAAGTCTTTGCAACTGTCATAAACGATATTTGTAATTAAATTTGAATTTTGTTAATTAAGATTTTTTTAAATACAGTAGACTATATTTAATAACTGAATAATAATAAAAGGTTACGCTAAGAAACAAATTTTTACCTAAATTTACCTTTATAATGGTTTATAGTAACCAAAATATGAACCAATGCTTACACCAATAATTAAAAAATGCACAAACGTCCAAACATTTTTAATACTACAGTCGGAATTAACAAATTCCTAAGAGATAAATATATTGTTTAATACAGTACTTCTAATTTTATAATGAATTGTATGGAGACATGGACTAATATTTAATCATGTACTTATGGTCTATAGAAAAGAACTATATCTACTGGTCAATATATAAATGAAATAAATAAACATTATAAATTATTATATTTGTTAGCATACAAATTGAAAACATTTTCAATTCATTGACATTTTACCTTAATAATATGCAATACGTAAAAGTAATATAATCTACTCGATAAAACAGATGTTATGCAAACGAGCCAAAAACAGTTGTTTTAACTAACATTGTTAAGTATCAGCTGTACGTCAGGATATCTTAATTAGCACCATCTGTTGGTTATTATTTGTTGCATCTGTTACATTTACATTTAAGTGACTGAATGCTGGGCTAGAAAAGTATTGGTATATGAATAAGGTATTTTGTAAGTAATATCATGGATTGAGGTATTTAAAACTAATAGGTTAATCTTAAGTGGGTACCGTACCTCCTATACCAGTAATGTTAAATTTAACAACTTTAATGTACCTTTTTAGAGAAACTAAGTAGAGTACTGCAGTGAAAGTTTCATAGTTTCTTTGGGGACTGTTTATACACATTTTAACAGCGGGATTAAAAAAAAACAAATTCTAGAGAAAACATGATTTTTTTAATTTTGCACCAAACAAAACTCAAAAATATTAATATTTTCATTTTATATCTCAACATAAAACAAGGTGAATAAGAAATCCTTGTGTTAAAGTTTGTACAGACATATCATAAACTAGTAGTAAAAATTTTATAGGCCTATGTGAAATGGTTCCTGAGAAAAGGTACATTATCTACAAAAAAACCCAGTTTTTCTAAAAACGGCTCTAAACATTAACTTTAGCTTTAATACATGCTTGAGGCATATGAAGGCCAGGCGCAGGCTTCCTAATCATCTCTTTCATCTGGTCCTCTAGCTTCCTTTTCACAAGTCTTTTACTCTGTCTAGCCCTTTTGTGAATTTCTGAAGCTTCCCATTCGCCTTTTCGTATTCTAATTGTGTCCAAAGATCTCTTCGCGTTCACGCAGTTCACTCCCTGATCAACACCCAAACTCTTCAATAACTGACACTTTATTATGTTGCCTTCATTAAAACTAGCTACTGTATCATACACACCTAAACAAAGAGTCTTTAGGCCTACAAAGTTTATTTTAGGTAGCTTACTCCATATAACATTGTTCAAAGTTTCATTGGGATTTTGAGTCTTGCCGTGTAAGCATTTGCGGAGTAACTCAGGTGCACTCAAATCTATAAAGATTGGTTTTATTTCTTGCATGACAATTTCTGGTAAATGAAAATGCTTGTTGTGGTCATACTTATTCTTCAAAGTTACTGCTGTTTGGTATTTACACCAACTTGTGTCACCTTTCGGGCAGAGACCATGTTGAGGGTTTTCGTTAGACAATGGTAAAACTCAGCTAGAGTCTAAATCTGCTGTATTTCTCCTTATTGCTAAGCCATAATAATTTTGTATTTGTAGTACAGCTGCATCTGTAAGTCTACCTCTGCCTGATAAAGGTTTCTTGTCCACAAGCTTTGTTCCTCTAGATCTTACTTTCAGTACCTTCAAACACGTGCCCATTCGCTTTTGGATGTGACCTACACATTCCAATTTTTTGAATATTGATGTCCTTTCCATTTAAATTTGCATCTGCGACATGTTGAAAGGCTTTGGAATCACCATCACCCAGGTAAAAAGCATAGTGAACATTTCTGTCGAGGGAACGTTTAAAAATATTCATTACGCCCATGACCTTCATGCCCCCACTGACATCTGACCCATAAACTTTCCATCAAAGATTTATAGAGGTTCCCGTTTACCTAAAACTATGTTATATATATATCAAAATGTTCAGAACAAAACATAGAATAAGAAGAAAATATTTAAAAAAAAATCATATTTTTTCAATTTTGAGGTACAATACCCCCTTAAGTACCTGAACCATCTTAATACCAAATTTCAAGTAAGCCGTTCCAGTAGATTACGAGTAATAACAAACAAACAAACTTTCAACATAATAATAACAAGACAGAACTGTCTATTTTTACATTTTCTTTCTTATTTCTGAATTTAATTTTAGTGCCATAACAGAAATCAAAACCTTAAAGAAATGAGGTCATGTCACTCGGGGGAAGTAGACAGAAGTGTAACATTTGTATAACCAAGTCTACGGAAATTTTGAATTAAGAAAGATATTTAATTTTGCGTAATAAGAAATTACCCGAACATTTGCTACAGATGCGCCTAAAAATGTTTTCTTAAAAAAAATTGGATTAAAAATACATAGCTTGTTATTATCGTTATATTGAATTATTTGTAACGAGATTTAACAAAATTTAAATGAATAAATATATTTGTTAACTGATCTAAACTAAAAAAAAAAAAATAATTATAATTGTTTATTAAAAAATGTAGCATAACTTTGCGTGTTAAAACAGTTGTTTTACGGCAAGACGTATAACATAAAATCAGCTGATATATGAAATCATATGTTATAATTTAATTACCTTGGTAACTCATAGCGTAACCTGTCGGAAATTATACTGACGCGAAATTGCATGTCATGTCCATCCAATAAGATTTTGTAGGCGTCGTTATAAAAAGGGTAATTTTAAAAACTTGATTGTAGGCTAATCTTGCATTCAGAATGACGTTACGTGTGGGTTAGTTGAACCCAAATTTTATATAGGATTGTACAGTACTGCAAGTTTATTGTTACCACATATAGTGGTACTAGCAAGTAAATAGTTACTGGAACTAGTTAAATGGCATAGATACACCGAATTAAAAAAAAATGAAATGATTTATTTTTATATTTATGTAAAATAAATAACTACTTTGTCGATTCATTATTCACTAAACTATACAATTATTCACATTGATACTTGTCTCCTAGCAAATTATTATTTTTTTATTAATAACAACAAGTTCTAAATCCTTACTGTTTACTTTTTCTGTATTAGAATAGAAACAAAAATTATCCTTATAAAAAAAAAAATAACTGTATAACATTTTCCTAATGCACGAAAAGAAGAATAGCTTTGTTAATGCGTTCGTATAATAACTCTTTATCATAAAGTAGTTTGAAGGAGTAGTTTATACATAAATTCAATTTTAATAAATTTAGTTTTACATTTTTTTGTTTCAGGCATTAACAAAGCTCTTGATTGCGAAATCAAAACACGGATTAAAATGTCTAACCTCCTAACAATGATGACCACCATTGACATAAGAAGAGCGGAAACCATTTTCAACATATCTTCAGAATGTCCTTCAATTTTTATTATCGACAGCTTTTCAAATATCTCCAGTGTAAATACTTGCTATACAAGAGCCTCTACTAAATTACAAAACTACATTAATCGTACAATGTATGAAATAGAAGAACTAAAGAATACGCTGCACGCTTTGCAACAAAGTGCAACTGCTTGCGTCTCGGGCGGAACAGAGGTGGCTGCAAGAGGAGGACAGACCGTTGTAGATAACATGATATCATGCGGGAGAAGAGTGGGGGTGAGTGTTTAAAAATGTAGAATTTTTTGGCATAATTATTTATAAAAGTGTAAAACACTCAAATGACCAGGGAAATTTTCAATGCTCATAGTTTATTTTTATTCTAAAAATTAGGGATGGGTCGATTCCTAAAATTTTCGATTCCGATTCCGATTCCGATTCTAAAATTTTCCGTTCGATTCTCGATTCTTTAGTCGATTCTCGATTCTCGATTCTTTCAAGTTATATTAGCTTACATTCTAGTTCTCTAATAATTAATTTAGTTAACATCTTGGTCATATGGCAAAACCTTTTAAAAGTTCTGTTTTAATGTAATAGGCTACACAAAACCTTCAACCTTGATTTATCAATAGGAATTTTTTTAAACATAAAAACATATCAGAATAAAGTAATGACTTATTTTAAAGTTAAAAATGTGAACTTTACTTATTTTATGATGTTTGAAAAAATTCCTAAGCCTATTTACATTGTCTCTCAAAACAAAACAAAAATTAAAAACAAACGAACAACATAAAAAGTAAAAAATTAATACAAATAGGATAGTTTTTAATATTTAAAAGTCTGTCAGGTAATGTACATTTCTGTTCAAAAACACAAGCATTTGAACACGTTGTGGGTCAAGCTAGTTTCATCGCTAGTCACAAATAGCTCCTGAAGTTGAGAAAGGTTTTTCAGAAAACACTGTCGCGAGTGGGCAGACAGGTATTTTATTGCCATTGCATTTAAATGAGGGTATTTGGCACTTTGTACTGCCAAATACTTCCCAACATCACAATCTGGACTGGCTAATGGTTCCCCCAGATAATTGTTTACTTCTTCTTCTACTGTCAATTCCCCTGGGGTACCTTCTTCCCCAACATTCTGGATTAGTGGGGCATACCTTCTCCACATCTGGTGGGACCTTTTTTTTCTGCAGGTGTCTGGAACAAGTGCAACTGATTCAGGCCTATTTTGTATTTATTCCTCAATCCCAGTTGATTTTTAACCGACTATCACTTGTAGGTCCTTTGTCTGAGGATAAAGTTTCTTCAAGTATAGATCTTTTTTGTTGATAAATTTGGGCAAAATGAATGTTGTTTAAGTGCTGTTTCATATTTGATATATTATGTGGTTTTCCACCGTCAGTTTCTGTTAACCGTCATCGAATTGACGCGACGGCCAGTACCCTGAACCGAATACCGCCAGGCCTCTTAACGCTTTATGTTTATTAGTACTACTCAGCTGGTGTTGCTACCTTTGGAAAAATTAAGGCACAGTATTTAACAACAAGCTTCACACTACTTACAGATGTATTTACGAGGGTTTATGTTTGATAGATAAACGCCGACGGGATTAAAAACATGATGTTATTCTAAGAGCTTTTTGTCCGTAGTTACGGGCCGACACACATATTTGTTATAACGTATTGTAATGATTTTCACTACTGTTTTTAAAATTTCATAAAACCTTAAAAGTAAGTCGGAAATATTGACTAAATATTTAGTTGTAAAATAATCCTTAAAAACGGACTTTGTGAAAGTTAAGTACAAACATTGATACATCCTTACTAGGAAGTAAATTATAACGTAAATTCCTTAACAAGTAAATTATTTGGTGTTAAAACTTTTACTTAATATGAATCTTGGATAGTATTTACTGGACCTGTAGCATTACTTATCAGAGAGAGAATATATTACACTTTAGTTCTATATTCAAAATATTTATAAACTCACAAATCAATCACAGTAACACGTTTACGTGTCTTAGTGATAGGCGCAAAAACACTTTTATCACCAGTCTGTTTATTATTTGGGTAACCGGGACATGAAATTATGGTTTTGTTGTTTCTTGCTAACACAAAACACAAAAAATATCAAAACAGTGTTGCACAGATAATAAAATTTAATTAAATCAAAAACAATGTGGGGTAAATTGGTCCGACGGAGTTTATTTACGTTTCATTTACGGTAGGAAAAAACTATGTTGGGCCAGTTGGTCCGACGCGTATTTTTATAAATATTCGGAATCGTGTGGAATCGGAATCGACACTTTTATGATGAAGAATCGAGTATCGACGATTCCTCGATACCACCTAGAATCGACGATTCCTGGAATCGAGAATCGGAATCGGCCCATCCCTACTAAAAATGTATAAATACGATAAAAATTACGAGTAATTAACCAATGCCTTAAAACAGCTGTTCTACCACATAAGCTATAAAATAAAATCAACTGCTTTACGAAATGATAGTCAAATAAAATAAATAACTATTGCATACCTTGCCCTTTTTGTAAGAAATTTTTCTCCCATATAAAACTAAAATAATTTTTTAAATTTAAGTAACTAATTAACATTTGGAAATAACTGTATAAACATCAATTGGCATATACTACAAGCTTAAAAAATGTATTTGAACTTGAGTGGATAAATAAAAAGTATTTTATTAACGATGTAAAATTTGAACAATATATATAGAAACAGAGCGTGAACTAATAGACGAATTGAAAGAGGATTTACTATGAATATAGTCTGAAAATTTGTCACCATTTACACGGTCCCAAAAGAATTTGCGATTCTTAGATATCCGGGAGTGTATGACGTTGCTCTGTCTTGGTAAAACCAGGCCGTGGATATAATTTTTGAAAATAAAATTAGTCCTAATGTTTGCACAAAGGATGGCGATTAGATGTGGTTCTAATCACAGTCCATTTTCGTCTTAAAAAATCCATTAGGATGGAAATGGGCTTCGTCTGACATCCACAGGTGGGTAACAAACGTGTCGTCCTTGTTTATCCATTCAAACA
This sequence comes from Prosapia bicincta, assembly GCA_036971475.1. Lineage (NCBI taxonomy): Eukaryota > Metazoa > Arthropoda > Insecta > Hemiptera > Cercopidae > Prosapia > Prosapia bicincta. The sequence goes on along the minus strand of JBAIZL010000009.1, from coordinate 59,963,907 downwards.
TTGATTCACAGAATCGTCGTCGCGTTACATTATCGTTGACTTTCAGTTCCTTAACGGTCTTTATTTTACTTGCATGTCGGTGAAAGTAATTAATTTGTGTTCTTCGAAAATTTGAGCTTAAACTTAATGTGGATTTGTAATTAAATCTTGAACATCCTGAGTATTGCCAGGGGCAGGCTTCGATGTTTCTTTTCCATTGCCATTAAATTGATTGTGTTGATGGAGCACAATGGTAGAGTCCTAATTTGAATTGTCTACAGAAGTTTCTACTTGTTTCGTACTTGTAGTAAACGTTGATCAGAAACGGACTTTGCACACCACTCAAAACCTCCATGTCAACCATATTGCAAGGTGCCTTTGTCTGGTTGGTGTACATTAATCAGTGGTACCAATCGTCCTCGACTACCAAAACAACTTTCAAAATTTTCCGTTGCTATGAATCACCCTAATTTGTTTCATTTTTTTAACACAAGTACCCTTAAAGGAAGTATTTGTCAACATTTTGATTTTAAGGAGAATTTAATTTGAGTATTTTAACTCTGTTGTTCAGTGTTATTTTTTCGTAATATATTTATTGTATTGTCTCTACCATTGCAAAATGGGGTTGATGTTATTTATTTTTATAATTGCACAAGTTGTTGATTCCTTAAAAAAAATGTTCAAATCCGTCCTAATTTTTTTTAATTGGGGTTCTTTTAATGTGATGTAATAAGCTAGTTTTTTTAGGACATATCTAATATTTATCTTTTTGAAAACCTAAATGCGTTTTTTAGGTAAAATTATTTACATTAAATGTTTTATAACGTTTCATGACAATTAATGCTTTAGGCATTATTTCCATGTCTGTAGTCTAGGCCTGAAGAAGATATCAAATTTACTCTCGAAAAGTTGTTCAATTATTTATTGACTCACTTATCAACGCTTTATATAGAAAGTTAATAAAGAAGTTCGACGATAATTCCTCGACATTTTCTTACGTTTCTGGGACCATTAAAAATAAAAGTTTCAGCGCCCTTACGTGTGTTGAAGTTAATAATAGAAATAAAACAAAATAATTATTTTATTACAATATTTCTTCCAACGTAGAAGATACTTAACTCATACACATTAGCATTTAGTTATGGACACAAATTAGTTTAACTGTTTTATAAAATATTCCTCATATGAAAGCTCACCAAAGTTTTTCTGTTTCAGATTTTGCTGTTGCCTTCGGATATGAGAGATGTGATCAACGCAGGAATGTCAGACATAAATCAGTTCACTCTGGCGGTTGACGACAGCATTACTTACGCACAGATAGTCACTCGCAGTATTAGTGTCTCAATTTTATCTTTAGGTTCAAGTGAGAATATAGCTTTTGAAATTCAGAGTGCTTTAAACAACACCCTAAAACGCTTTGCTTACGTCAGAGAAAAGCTTCAAGACTCCAACCAAGAGGAGGCGCTGAAGTGCAAAGACATTGCCAGTATACCTTACTACTCCTACGAACTTGGAAAAGGTATTTTGCCAATTTGTCTAAAAATATTATTAGCTTTCAAAAATATTAAAATAGGCATATTTAAAGGTTTACTTAATTTGTAAAGTTTCATTACAAATAGTAAAATTTCAAGTCCTGCTTTCAGATTTACATCAATAATGTTTTCACTAGGATCACGTTATCTAGATAATTCTATTTGAAACTTATTAGCAAAAAGGGTTAAATAATGGATTAGAAAAAAAATTTACAAAAGTAAAGTAAGGAAAGAACAAAAGTAATATCGTAACATGGGTAAAGAAAAAATATACTATTTTTCGCTAGAAAAAGATTTACTGTGGTGAAATGGGAAACCAAAAAGAAATATTGCGCGGACGTGAAAAGGTTTAAAAGTAAAGAAGGAATAATATTGAGCGTGAAACAAGAACCGAAGCAGCATACAGTGCTGATAATAACAGGATTACCAATGAAGAGATGGAAAGGGAAATAGTCGAAAAGTAGAGTAGGCATTGTGTTAATAATCTAAAGTGTCAAAGAAACCTTACCGAAAAATAAAGAGATAATATTTGATGTTGGTAAGGAAGAGTAGAGTAAAGTATAGGAATAGCAGAGACGTTGAGAATTACTGTTTAACCTTGATTATTGAAGAACAAGCCATAGACAAATAGTATAATGAAAATGGTAATCATATAAATGGTGCAGGTAGGGAAAAAACAAATGAGAGGGAAAGAGAAGGGTTGAAAAATTAGGAGGAGGATGCTCTATATTTATTTTAATAATCTTGGGATTAGAAGAAGGAATAAAAGATTGTGTTAAGAAAACATGATTGTGTTATTGGTATTTATTATGCTAGTGAGGAAGACTATAGGAAGAAAAGAGGTGGAAAAGCAGAAGAGGAATTGCTTACAGGCTTGATGGTCGAAAAAAAACAGAAAGTAAGAGTAAAATGATGATAATAATAGTATTGATGATGATTTGAGGGAGAAAAAAAGTGTGGATGAAAATACCGGAATGAGATAACGATAATATTTTTCTGAAATATAAAAGTAATTATAATATATAAATCTTATTATAAAAACAATAATAAATTAGGTATGTTTCTAAAAACTAAAAATATTTAACAAAAGGAATTTTAATTTTAATAAAAGCTATCAATAAATTTATTAATTTAGTAGGTATTAAAGTAACGTAATACAATTATCTTGTTATTCATCTTTAGAAAATCCATATTTAATTAATTTATACATACAACATCAAGAGTACACTGGTACAATTTATTACAGTAAGTATATTGGAAACAAGCCCAACACCACAAAACTCTCTTAGGGTTTCTTCTTAAGTAACATATAATATTAGTTATTTTTCATTATATTTATGGTTTTGTGGTATTTCCAATACTTTTATTGTGTTTTATCCATAGTGTACTGTCATTTATTCAAAAACATATTTTTAATATTTTTTAATTATGTTCAAATACAGTTATGAATATATTTTTAGGATTTTTATTATTAAAGAATATCTTAACAATTATAAGTTAATAACTATATATTTTATGTTAAATTCTTTCAGCAATAGAAGTATAAAGATATGCTATTAAATGATTCTAAAGACTGGTTTAACAAAAACTTGTTTTCTCCTGTTTTCCAGCAATTAATTCTGCCAGGGATTGTGTTACTGCTGCAGTACAGAATTATACCTCGTCTGTAGAAAATAAGGCGGAAGCGCTGAAGAAAATGTTGGCAACAGCTTCATCAGACGCATTGTCACTGTGCACTTCTTATTCTTCATTGACTGTGGCCTCTATAAGTAAATGTTTATCTAATGCTGTCCATACACTTGAAAATGACGTCACAATAATCAACATTTCCGGTGCTAGTTTTACTGCTGCAGATAACTTGCTAAACACAACTCAACAATGTATTACAGAAGATATGAAACCAGTGTCCAATCTTCTCAACACCGACAGTGTCAACCTGGATTCGTGTTTGAATTCAATAGGATTTGTAATTAATATCTAGAAATTTTATTACTTTTTAATTGTTCGCACATTAAGTAGCAAGTCTTTTCGATATATTTCCAGAAGACGCCCCATCCTAATAATATTTACTATATGAGTGTTAGAGTGAGCCATGTAGAGAGAGAGGGCATTGTTACAGAAGGAAATACACTCGACTGCAGGTTGTTTTGCTTACGGTAAAGATGAATTTATCTTTTTATGATCAATCAACCCATAGTTTTTGTCATCGTATTTTTCTTTTCTATACGTTTTCCTTTATATTGATAAAAGCTTTTCTTTTATCTTTTTATTTGTTTTATTACTATTCCTTGTAATATTCTCTTTCTGTTGCTTGTCCTTTTACCTTGGGCCGTGTGACTCCCCTCACTTGCCTTCACCTTCATCTTTATTCAAATACTTTCATAGTGTTTCTATTTTTGAAAGCTCCACTGAACCATCTACCAACTCCACTTACCAACTCTCTGGTTTAACAATACTATCTTTGTTGATAACTTTAACGTTTACTGTAAAGTTTAAAATTTATTTGTGCCATTCTAACTTGTGTTGAGATAACTTAATTTGAATTTTTATCCTTATTACTATGATTACATTTATACGATTATATAAAAATTTAATGGTTTCTGTCTTTGTGTGAACCATTATTCAATCAACTACTGAACCCATTGAGCTGAAATTTTACATGGTCATTCTTAGGGTCCCTGGTTAACACATGGCTTATTTTTATTTAGAAAATCCATCAAAGCACTGCCCTAGTAACTTTGAAAAATCTCCCTTAACACTCAATTATCTATACTCCAATATACACTTGGGTAATCAGTAGATAGTAATTGTGTTTTTAATCACCTGTAAAAGTTACTTTTACACACATTTAAACAGATGGTAGTAAATGTTTGTTGTCGTTCATCTTTCAAGGTTAGTTTGACTTTACAAATGTCATACACAATATAAATATACGTCAACCCCGTACAAAGGACGATTACTCACTCTAGTGAAATATAATTTTTAAAAATTTTTGATCAATTTCATTCTTGTCAAAGTCCATTGAAATTTTTAAAATGTGTATTTTTTTAATTAAAAAAAATATTTTCATAATATAATTAAAATTTAATAAAGAACTACGCGTTTATTAAATTTTGTACTAGAATATTTGAAAATTTGTTGCTTGTTTTCTAATTTTTACTATAGATTTAAATGCTATAAATTTTATTCCATCGTATTGTTCCATATATTTTACTTCATATTATCAAAAATAAAATAATAAAATGTTTTGTTCAGGTTAGAAACAATTTTCTTTTTTAAAAGGTAAGGATTTTATTGTTATAGTTAAGGTATAACTAGGTTATTTTTTATTTCATATCTCTTCCTCTATTTATGTAAGATTTTATAATTTTAAAATAAAGTCACGTTAAGTGAACCGACGCTTTAATCATAATCACACGCATTTCGACAAGAAATCGTTCTTTATTCTTCATCAGTGACCACCATTTAGTCAATTTTTCATAACTTTATCTACATTCTAAAATACTACAAAATATTTGATAATTCTATTTAAAAGTAAAAAATGGATATGTTGTTGTGTGTTATTGTGAATTCGTAGCACTAAAATAACAGTTTGTAAAAATCCCCTATGTGTCACACAGGTCAAATACTATCTTTAATGAAAATAAATGTTAGATATTAATGTATCAATAATGTAATGGAAGTTTCTACAAGACATCATTGATGTACATAATTAAAACTACGCATTCAGTTTTATTATTTTGTAAGAGAAAATTAGAGTATATCTGGATTAGATTGCAAGCTACGAAGCCTAAATGGTTTGAGAATAATTTTAAACTCTTTTTGTATTAAGTTGAGATTAACCTCTTAAACGTACAAACACACGTTGCTGCATATTGATATAGTTTGTAGAATATCCGAATCTATATATTTCCTAATGATATTTACATGAATGGGAAACAATTGGGCTACGTGGTTTATGAGTAGAGTTGACTGTTAACATCAACACTCACTGTTCGATCTCTGGTAGTGCCAAAGAACTTTCGTGTAGATCTACTTTTTCCCTCATCCTAAATAACTCCGCTGTAGTGGCATCTGTCTCCACTGCTTCTACGTCTATCGACAATATATTAGCAGCAGGTAAGGCAAAAGCTTTAGTAAGCACAGAATCAAACAAAAGTTATGTGCAAAGTTATTCTGATCGTTCCGTTGGTTGATGACGTATGCAAATTTCAGAAACAAAAATTGTATATGTATTAAAGTATTAGTTTTAAGGTGTTTATAGATCCTTGTGAGTGATCGAAAATTATATAAGTTGATGTATATCAAACTTCTATAAAACACTGTACTGATCAGAAATCCTAGAAATAGAACTGAAAAGATAAACGTTTTACAAAATAACCCAACTGATGTCAAATCTGTGTAGGGGTTACAGTAGTTAAACTAGAAGAACACATGCTTCTCTCACAGATACGTAAATTCGTTAACTGTCTAGCCTTTAAGCGATAGCGAAAGCAATCGAACACATGCGCCCGAATCTGTGCGGCGTTCGTTCGCACGCTGTCCACATTGCAACGATAGAATGCCGTTTTTAGTTGTTCTTTAGCGTTCGCCAGTTCATTCGGTGGTGACAGAAAGTGAAAAATAGTCGTATTTTCATGTCTAACAACATAATAAAAATGGCACCAGAAGACGACATATTGCAAGTGCGTCGTGCATCATTATTAGTGAGGCAAGTAAAACAATAGGGCGCAGGAGATCACTGAGACGGTGGGGTATGACTTCCCTGTATAGTCGGTTTAGGGGGACAGATATTTCTCGGTCGTACTGTATTTTCTTGTTTTTGAAGTTCACCTCTGAAAGATCCGAACAGGGATTCCAATTTCTTTCTAACTTATTGTGAATCATACTTCATTACCTCGCTAATTTCGTCATAGGCATTATTTTTCTTTATTTTATTATTATAATACCCATAAATATACATAAATGGGCTCCATGAACATTCCTATTGTCTGTATAAGACTATTAGCTTTAACGAATCAGAGTTGCCCCACTCCATGTTCAATTAAAACACAACTATAAACGTTCTTCTTCACTTACTCACTATAACTGAAGCCGAACTTCTTCCCCAAACTTACGCACTATAACTGAAGCCGAACTTCTTCCCCAAACTTACGCCCTACAACTGAAGCCCAACTTCTTCCCCAAACTTACGCCCTACAACTGAAGCCGAACTTCTTCCCCAAACTTACGCCCTACAACTGAAGCCGAACTTCTTCCCCAAACTTACGCCCTACAACTGAAGCCCAACTTCTTCCCCAAACTTACGCCCTACAACTGAAGCCCAACTTCTTTTCCAAACTTACGCACTATAACTGAATCCCAACTTCTTCCCCAAACTTACGCACTATAACTGAAGCCGAACTTCTTCCCCAAACTTACGCACTATAACTGAAGCCGAACTTCTTCCCCAAACTTACGCCCTACAACTGAAGCCCAACTTCTTCCCCAAACTTACGCCCTACAACTGAAGCCGAACTTCTTCCCCAAACTTACGCCCTACAACTGAAGCCGAACTTCTTCCCCAAACTTACGCCCTACAACTGAAGCCCAACTTCTTCCGCAAACTTACGCCCTACAACTGAAGCCTAACGTCTTCCCCAAACTTACGCACTATAACTGAAGCCCAACTTCTTCCCCAAACTTACGCACTATAACTGAAGCCGAACTTCTTCCCCAAACTTACGCACTATAACTGAAGCTGAACTTCTTCCCCAAACTTACGCCCTACAACTGAAGCCAAACTTCTTCCCCAAACTTACGCCCTACAACTGAAGCCCAACTTCTTCCCCAAACTTACGCCCTACAACTGAAGCCGAACTTCTTCCCCAAACTTACGCCCTACAACTGAAGCCGAACTTCTTCCCCAAACTTACGCCCTACAACTGAAGCCCAACTTCTTAACCCAAACTTACGCCCTATAACTGAAGCCGAACTTCTTCTCCAAACTTACGCCCTATAACTGAAGCCGAACTTCTTCCCCAAACTTACGCACTATAACTGAAGCCGAACTTCTTCCCCAAACTTACGCACTATAACTGAAGCCGAACTTCTTCCCCAAACTTACGCCCTACAACTGAAGCCGAACTTCTTCGCCAAACTTACGCCCTATAACTGAAGCCGAACTTCCTCCCCAAACTTACGCCCTATAACTGAAGCCGAACTTCTTCCCCAAACTTACGCCCTATAACTGAAGCCGAACGTCTTCTCCAAACTTACGCTCTATAACTGAAGCCGAACTTCTTCCCCAAACTTACGCCCTATAACTGAAGCCGAACTTCTTCCCCAAACTTACGCCCTATAACTGAAACCGAACTTCTTCCCCAAACTTACGCACTATAACTGAAGCCGAACTTCTTCCCCAAACTTACGCCCTACAACTGAAGCCGAACTTCTTCGCCAAACTTACGCCCTATAACTGAAGCCGAACTTCTTCCCCAAACTTACGCCCTATAACTGAAGCCGAACTTCTTCCCCAAACTTACGCACTATAACTGAAGCCGAACTTCTTCCCCAAACTTACGCCCTACAACTGAAGCCGAACTTCTTCGCCAAACTTACGCCCTATAACTGAAGCCGAACTTCTTCCCCAAACTTACGCCCTATAACTGAAGCCGAACTTCTTCTCCAAACTTACGCTCTATAACTGAAGCCGAACTTCTTCCCCAAACTTACGCCCTACAACTGAAGCCCAACTTCTTCCCCAAACTTACGCCCTACAACTGAAGCCGAACTTCTTCCCCAAACTTACGCCCTACAACTGAAGCCGAACTTCTTCCCCAAACTTACGCCCTACAACTGAAGCCCAACTTCTTCCCCAAACTTACGCCCTACAACTGAAGCCCAACTTCTTCCCCAAACTTACGCACTATAACTGAAGCCCAACTTCTTCCCCAAACTTACGCACTATAACTGAAGCCGAACTTCTTCCCCAAACTTACGCACTATAACTGAAGCCGAACTTCTTCCCCAAACTTACGCCCTACAACTGAAGCCCAACTTCTTCCCCAAACTTACGCCCTACATGTGAAGCCGAACTTCTTCCCCAAACTTACGCCCTACAACTGAAGCCGAAATTCTTCCCCAAACTTACGCCCTACAACTGAAGCCCAACTTCTTCCGCAAACTTACGCCCTACAACTGAAGCCTAACTTCTTCCCCAAACTTACGCACTATAACTGAAGCCCAACTTCTTCCCCAAACTTACGCACTATAACTGAAGCCGAACTTCTTCCCCAAACTTACGCACTATAACTGAAGCTGAACTTCTTCCCCAAACTTACGCCCTACAACTGAAGCCGAACTTCTTCCCCAAACTTACGCCCTACAACTGAAGCCCAACTGAAGCCCCAAACTTACGCCCTACAAATGAAGCCGAACTTCTTCCCCAAACTTACGCCCTACAACTGAAGCCGAACTTCTTCCCCAAACTTACGCCCTACAACTGAAGCCCAACTTCTTCCCCAAACTTACGCCCTACAACTGAAGCCCAACTTCTTCCCCAAACTTACGCCCTACAACTGAAGCCGAACTTCTTCGCCAAACTTACGCCCTATAACTGAAGCCGAACTTCTTCGCCAAACTTACTCCCTACAACTGAAGCCCAACTTCTTCCCCAAACTTACGCCCTACAACTGTAGCCGAACATCTTCGCCAAACTTACGCCCTACAACTGAAGCCCAACTTCTTCCCCAAACGTACGCCCTATAACTGAAGCCGAACTTCTTCCCCAAACTTACGCCCTATAACTAAAGCCGAACTTCTTCCCCAAACTTACGCCCTATAACTGAAGCCGAACGTCTTCCCCAAACGTACGCTCTATAACTGAAGCCGAACGTCTTCCCCAAACTTACGCCCTATAACTGAAGCCGAACTTCTTCCCCAAACTTACGCCCTATATCTGAAGCCGAACTTCTTCTCCAAACTTACGCTCTATAACTGAAGCCGAACTTCTTCCCCAAACTTACGCCCTACAACTGAAGCCCAACTTCTTCCGCAAACTTACGCCCTACAACTGAAGCCTAACGTCTTCCCCAAACTTACGCACTATAACTGAAGCCCAACTTCTTCCCCAAACTTACGCACTATAACTGAAGCCGAACTTCTTCCCCAAACTTACGCACTATAACTGAAGCTGAACTTCTTCCCCAAACTTACGCCCTACAACTGAAGCCAAACTTCTTCCCCAAACTTACGCCCTACAACTGAAGCCCAACTTCTTCCCCAAACTTACGCCCTACAACTGAAGCCGAACTTCTTCCCCAAACTTACGCCCTACAACTGAAGCCGAACTTCTTCCCCAAACTTACGCCCTACAACTGAAGCCCAACTTCTTAACCCAAACTTACGCCCTATAACTGAAGCCGAACTTCTTCTCCAAACTTACGCCCTATAACTGAAGCCGAACTTCTTCCCCAAACTTACGCACTATAACTGAAGCCGAACTTCTTCCCCAAACTTACGCACTATAACTGAAGCCGAACTTCTTCCCCAAACTTACGCCCTACAACTGAAGCCGAACTTCTTCGCCAAACTTACACCCTATAACTGAAGCCGAACGTCTTCTCCAAACTTACGCTCTATAACTGAAGCCGAACTTCTTCCCCAAACTTACGCCCTATAACTGAAGCCGAACTTCTTCCCCAAACTTACGCCCTATAACTGAAACCGAACTTCTTCCCCAAACTTACGCACTATAACTGAAGCCGAACTTCTTCCCCAAACTTACGCCCTACAACTGAAGCCGAACTTCTTCGCCAAACTTACGCCCTATAACTGAAGCCGAACTTCTTCCCCAAACTTACGCCCTACAACTGAAGCCGAACTTCTTCCCCAAACTTACGCACTATAACTGAAGCCGAACTTCTTCCCCAAACTTACGCCCTACAACTGAAGCCGAACTTCTTCGCCAAACTTACGCCCTATAACTGAAGCCGAACTTCTTCCCCAAACTTACGCCCTATAACTGAAGCCGAACTTCTTCTCCAAACTTACGCTCTATAACTGAAGCCGAACTTCTTCCCCAAACTTACGCCCTACAACTGAAGCCCAACTTCTTCCCCAAACTTACGCCCTACAACTGAATCCGAACTTCTTCCCCAAACTTACGCCCTACAACTGAAGCCGAACTTCTTCCCCAAACTTACGCCCTACAACTGAAGCCCAACTTCTTCCCCAAACTTACGCCCTACAACTGAAGCCCAACTTCTTCCCCAAACTTACGCACTATAACTGAAGCCCAACTTCTTCCCCAAACTTACGCACTATAACTGAAGCCGAACTTCTTCCCCAAACTTACGCACTATAACTGAAGCCGAACTTCTTCCCCAAACTTACGCCCTACAACTGAAGCCCAACTTCTTCCCCAAACTTACGCCCTACATGTGAAGCCGAACTTCTTCCCCAAACTTACGCCCTACAACTGAAGCCGAAATTCTTCCCCAAACTTACGCCCTACAACTGAAGCCCAACTTCTTCCGCAAACTTACGCCCTACAACTGAAGCCTAACTTCTTCCCCAAACTTACGCACTATAACTGAAGCCCAACTTCTTCCCCAAACTTACGCACTATAACTGAAGCCGAACTTCTTCCCCAAACTTACGCACTATAACTGAAGCTGAACTTCTTCCCCAAACTTACGCCCTACAACTGAAGCCGAACTTCTTCCCCAAACTTACGCCCTACAACTGAAGCCCAACTGAAGCCCCAAACTTACGCCCTACAAATGAAGCCGAACTTCTTCCCCAAACTTACGCCCTACAACTGAAGCCGAACTTCTTCCCCAAACTTACGCCCTACAACTGAAGCCCAACTTCTTCCCCAAACTTACGCCCTACAACTGAAGCCCAACTTCTTCCCCAAACTTACGCCCTACAACTGAAGCCGAACTTCTTCGCCAAACTTACGCCCTATAACTGAAGCCGAACTTCTTCGCCAAACTTACTCCCTACAACTGAAGCCCAACTTCTTCCCCAAACTTACGCCCTACAACTGTAGCCGAACATCTTCGCCAAACTTACGCCCTACAACTGAAGCCCAACTTCTTCCCCAAACGTACGCCCTATAACTGAAGCCGAACTTCTTCCCCAAACTTACGCCCTATAACTAAAGCCGAACTTCTTCCCCAAACTTACGCCCTATAACTGAAGCCGAACGTCTTCCCCAAACGTACGCTCTATAACTGAAGCCGAACGTCTTCCCCAAACTTACGCCCTATAACTGAAGCCGAACTTCTTCCCCAAACTTACGCCCTATAACTGAAGCCGAACTTCTTCTCCAAACTTACGCTCTATAACTGAAGCCGAACTTCTTTCCCAAACTTACGCCCTATAACTGAAGCCGAACTTCTTCCCCAAACTTACGCCCTATAACTGAAGCCGAACTTCTTCTCCAAACTTACGCCCTATAACTGAAGCCGAACTTCTTCCCCAAACTTACGCACTATAACTGAAGCCGAACTTCTTCCCCAAACTTACGCACTATAACTGAAGCCGAACTTCTTCCCCAAACTTACGCCCTACAACTGAAGCCGAACTTCTTTGCCAAACTTACGCCCTATAACTGAAGCCGAACTTCCTCCCCAAACTTACGCCCTATAACTGAAGCCGAACTTCTTCCCCAAACTTACGCCCTATAACTGAAGCCGAACTTCTTCCCCAAACTTACGCCCTATAACTGAAGCCGAACTTCTTCCCCAAACTTACGCACTATAACTGAAGCCGAACTTCTTCCCCAAACTTACGCCCTACAACTGAAGCCGAACTTCTTCGCCAAACTTACGCCCTATAACTGAAACCGAACTTCCTCCCCAAACTTACGCCCTATAACTGAAGCCGAACTTCTTCCCCAAACTTACGCCCTATAACTGAAGCCGAACTTCTTCTCCAAACTTACGCTGTATAACTGAAGCCGAACTTCTTCCCCAAACTTACGCCCTATAACTGAAGCCGAACTTCTTCCCCAAACTTACGCCCTATAACTGAAGCCGAACTTCTTCCCCAAACTTACGCACTATAACTGAAGCCGAACTTCTTCCCCAAACTTACGCCCTACAACTGAAGCCGAACTTCTTCGCCAAACTTACGCCCTATAACTGAAGCCCAACTTCTTCCCCAAACGTACGCCCTATAACTGAAGCCGAACTTCTTCTCCAAACTTACGCCCTACAACTGAAGCCCAACTTCTTCCCCAAACTTACGCCCTACAACTGAAGCCCAACTGAAGCCCCAAACTTACGCCCTACAACTGAAGCCGAACTTCTTCGCCAAACTTATGCCCTATAACTGAAGCCGAACTTCTTCCCCAAACTTACGCCCTATAACTAAAGCCGAACTTCTTCCCCAAACTTACGCCCTATAACTGAAGCCGAACGTCTTCCCCAAACGTACGCTCTATAACTGAAGCCGAACGTCTTCCCCAAACTTACGCCCTATAACTGAAGCCGAACTTCTTCCCCAAACTTACGCCCTATAACTGAAGCCGAACTTCTTCTCCAAACTTACGCTCTTTAACTGAAGCCGAACTTCTTTCCCAAACTTACGCCCTATAACTGAAGCCGAACTTCTTCCCCAAACTTACGCCCTATAACTGAAGCCGAACTTCTTCTCCAAACTTACGCCCTATAACTGAAGCCGAACTTCTTCCCCAAACTTACGCACTATAACTGAAGCCGAACTTCTTCCCCAAACTTACGCACTATAACTGAAGCCGAACTTCTTCCCCAAACTTACGCCCTACAACTGAAGCCGAACTTCTTTGCCAAACTTACGCCCTATAACTGAAGCCGAACTTCCTCCCCAAACTTACGCCCTATAACTGAAACCGAACTTCTTCCCCAAACTTACGCCCTATAACTGAAGCCGAACTTCTTCCCCAAACTTACGCCCTATAACTGAAGCCGAACTTCTTCCCCAAACTTACGCACTATAACTGAAGCCGAACTTCTTCCCCAAACTTACGCCCTACAACTGAAGCCGAACTTCTTCGCCAAACTTACGCCCTATAACTGAAACCGAACTTCCTCCCCAAACTTACGCCCTATAACTGAAGCCGAACTTCTTCCCCAAACTTACGCCCTATAACTGAAGCCGAACTTCTTCTCCAAACTTACGCTCTATAACTGAAGCCGAACTTCTTCCCCAAACTTACGCCCTATAACTGAAGCCGAACTTCTTCCCCAAACTTACGCCCTATAACTGAAGCCGAACTTCTTCCCCAAACTTACGCACTATAACTGAAGCCGAACGTCTTCCCCAAACTTACGCCCTACAACTGAAGCCGAACTTCTTCGCCAAACTTACGCCCTATAACTGAAGCCGAACTTCTTCCCCAAACTTACGCCCTATAACTGAAGCCGAAATTCTTCCCCAAACTTACGCCCTATAACTGAAGCCGAACTTCTTCCCCAAACTTACGCACTATAACTGAAGCCAAACGTCTTCCCCAAACTTACGCTCTATAACTGAAGCCGAACGTTTTCCCCAAACTTACGCCCTATAACTGAAGCCGAACGTCTTCCCCAAACTTACGCCCTATAACTGAAGCCGAACTTCTTCCCCAAACTTACGCTCTATAACTGAAGCCGAACTTCTTCCCCAAACTTACGCCCTATAACTGAAGCCGAACTTCTTCCCCAAACTTACGCCCTATAACTGAAGCCGAACTTCTTCCCCAAACTTACGCACTATAACTGAAGCCGAACGTCTTCCCCAAACTTACGCACTATAACTGAAGCCGAACGTCTTCCCCAAACTTACGCACTATAACTGAAGCCGAACTTCTTCCCCAAACTTACGCTCTATAACTGAAGCCGAACTTCTTCCCCAAACTTACGCTCTATAACTGAAGCCGAACTTCTTCCCCAAACTTATGCCCTATAACTGAAGCCGAACTTCTTCCCCAAACTTACGCTCTATAACTGAAGCCGAACTTCTTCCCCAAACTTATGCCCTATAACTGAAGCCGAACTTCTTCCCCAAACTTACGCACTATAACTGAAGCCGAACGTCTTCCCCAAACTTACGCACTATAACTGAAGCCGAACTTCTTCCCCAAACTTACGCACTATAACTGAAGCCGTACACGTGCGCTCCGCATTTTGTATGATGCGCTACCTACCAAGCGAATCCCACCGAAGGCGAACGAATGTGTTCGAAAATATTCGCGCGAGTCTAATCTAGAGTGCACATTGATGGAACGTATCCGTTCCCCCCTGTACAGTCGCATGTCTTCGCCTAGTGTGTACGCTCCTTATGATAGTTTGACTACACGTAAATAAAACAATTATATGAATATCCTAACGTGGATTTTGTTAACCTTATCGATTGTCGAAGGAATATGTTGTCATTCACGTTTGAACCTAATAAATTAAGGAATTGTGAAGCTTTTAAATTAATTAATTTTATGATATTCGTACCAAAACAAATTATTTTTCAGCGCAGAATACAATCTCTTCGCTTTAGTAGTAAACATAAGAAGCTTTATTAAGAAAATTTAATTCAAGTTTTTTTTTTAAATGAAAATGTCTTCAAGTCACGATTTTATTAAGTTCAAAAGCATTAGCTTCCTTGACTACAATCACTTAATTGAAATGCTTTATCTTATCGAACGAACTGTCTATTCATACTTGACATCGAAAAATGATACTTACCTATCGATTAGACGCGTTCACATTTTTTCTTCGTCAGAGTTATTCATTTATTAGTAGTGAAACTCTAATGTAATTTTTGACGTCTTTCAGGGATGGAATCCTAAATACCTGAGCTATTTACGTAGAACACATTTATGCAATAGAATCTTCATAGGGTTGAAATGACTAGAACATGCAAGACTCATAACTAATCACCTTTATTATTAGAATACAAATATTATATTTTACCGTTTCTTTGTTCATTAATATATTCAAACTTAACACAGTATATAATAGGACATATAAGATTGTAAAATGCATAAAATACTTTAATATAATTATTATTTCACTTTTTAATAATAAACTGTGATTATACTGGTTATTATTTATGTATTGGCATGTGTGTGTGTGTGTGTGTGTGTTTGTGTATATATACTCGTGTGTGTGTGTGTGTATATATTTATTTATATATATTTATATATATATATATATATTTTTGTAAAAGTATTTTATTAGATAATTATTTTTCCTGAAGATGCTGATACTTTTTTATCGGCGAAAAGCTTTGAATAAATATATTCATTAAAAGTATTCTTGTGTTTGAAATATTTTAAATTTATTAAATATAGTTTATTAAATATATATTTATATATATATATATATATATGTGTGTGTGTGTGTGTGTGTGTGTGTGTGTGTGTGTGTGTGTGTGTGTGTGTGTGTGTGCGCGCGTGTGTGTGTGTAAATCAAAGTTTTCACTGTTGTTCCTCAGGTAAAACTGGTGATGAATCTACAGTTTTCTGCAGATACTGTAAAAATTACTGTTCACAACAAAAATTATGACAATTTACTTGTTCGCGTTTAGAGCAGCCTCTCGCTACCCAACTGAATTCCATAAGACGTTCAGTGGTTTCTTGTTCAAGAACGAATCAATATATGCGAATCTGGCTATCAACGAAGTGGTTCTCAATTAAAGAACTACAATGAAGAAACATTTGCTCTAAAGAACTGGAAGAAGTGTGTTCTAAACTTAACACATTAAAAGCAAGTGTAAATGGTTGCCAGTTGCCGGCGAAAGCGTTTTCTCTAAGGGCACGGGAAGTTATTATTAACACTTTGGTTGATTGTGGGAAAGGTCTAAATGTAAGTATTCTGAAATAATACAGATTTTTACTAAAATATGTAATTAGAACCAAATTTGTTGAATTATAAACAGTTTCCATATTAATTAGGCTATGTTGAATCAAAAGACTATGTACGCCTTGAAGTATAAATACACCTACTTTAGTATGCATCTACAAGAAATATAGTTTTAAATATAAAGAGAACAATTTAATAATATTGGAGAAGGCAACTCCAGAAAAAACTGTCAATTGATAACACGAAATCTGACGTGTATCACTTTAGCTTGTATCATTGAACGTGAGAAGTTTGTAGCTTAGCTTTGGGGTAATTAATTTTACACAATATTATTGGATTTTACGTAATTATTTGAATAAATTAAACATTTAAACGTCAAGGTTTTGCCTGAATAGATCATGTCTACAGCGATCATCTGCAGGTGTAGTCTACATCATACCATGTCTACAGCAGGTGTAGTCTGTGTTCCCCACTTCTCCCTTATTCTTCTAGTCACTGTGTAGTCTTCAATCAGTTGTCTGAGAGCTCAGATAGTGCATTGAAAACACTAAGTAGCTTGCTTATAAGATATTATAAGCTAAAAATTCAAAAAGTATTTAAATAGACAAGTGCCGAAAAGATGGACAGAAAACTGGTTTGTAATGCGTGTAATGTTTTCTAAAGTAAAATGTATTGAAAGAAATAAAATTGACCCAGAATAGTTCTCTCCATTAACTGTATAAGAGTGCTGAGTAATAAAATTAACCATTTTTGAAGGACTACAGAATATTTGCAACGGGACAGTAATTTACAAAACAAAGAATTATTAAAGTCAATGCTACTAGATTCGGAACTGATAATGTAATATTTTCTCCTTCGCAATGAATATCAGGCATCACAACGCTAGTCAATGATTTACATAGTGGCATGGATTCAATATCAACTCAACATATTCATGCTTAAAATAAAAAAAATTCAGCAACAAACAGTTTCATATATAATCTATTGGAAAGTAGGAATCTGTTGCTATTTAATACACACAATTTTAGCTTTAAATAAACACGTGTTTACTTCTCCACAAATTATTTATTTGTGCTCTTAGATTTTAGCTGTTCCCGATAATGTACATACATTAGGGCACTTCGTAAGGTAACTGAGGCTTATCTGTAAGGTCTTGACAATGCTCTAACAAGTTGTGTTTACGAATATATTCATAAATAAATATTATAGTAAAGTATATAGACGTTATGCAGTTATTAAAATTTTTTAAGCTTTTTGGAAGAATGCTAAAGAAATTTAAAAAAAATGAGCTACATATTAGATTATCTGGTTCGAAGAGAATAGGGAGGAGATTTTGTAAGTGTTAGTGTTTCATCTATAAACCCATCTATAAACGTGTGACTGAGTTTAGTTTTTAAATAAATAGTTTACAAAATATGGTTTACTCATTAATAATTTGACTGCAGATTTCGGACAATGGGAATGAATAGACCTAAGTTTTACACATTGCTGGTAATATATACGAATCCATTTATTTTGCCAACTATCATCGGAAAATAAGGGAATTATTATTTTGTGGTGGTTTTATGTTTCTATAGTAAATTATCCACAGTTCATAAAATAGTTTTTAAGAAGAATTTATGCATTACACAATCAAGCGGATATTATTATCTTCAATGGATTGTTTTAAAATTTGTAGAATAATTTTGCTCTGAATTTTCTTCTCGTAAATTTTATCGGATGATATATTTTTGAATTGCAATAAGAATATAAATAATCAAAAGATTTAACTATTTTGGGAAACCGAAATTTTTCAACTGGCATCGAAATAGAGAGGGGCCTATCATAATTTTTTGCAACCAGTAATTGCCCCATACAGGTTTTAAAAGCCTATCATGATAATGTACCAACTATTTTGAAATAGTCAAATATAAAATTTGTTTTTTATTATTGGGAAAACTTTTCATCATTTTCATAAATTAATAAAATCATTGAACATTTATTAACACCAAGCTCTAAGCAAAGATTATTTCGTTAAAATAATAATTTTATTATGAATTAAAGTTTATTTACTATATATTTTAATCACTTAATAATTATCTAATTCTCTTAAATTTCCATTCAATTAGATATTACTTCATGTGCACCTAAAAAAATAATTACCATAATAAAGAATTAAAAAAAAAAGTTCACATCAAATCTAATAATTTGTTTACCGACGCTTGATTTTTAACTCAAATTTGTTAAAAAAAATCCTTGTTCGTTCAGTTCCTGTTATTAGTTCACACTCTTCCTATATATAATTATTTATATAACTTGTTCACATTTTGGATCGTTAATAAAATACTTTTTATTCTTCCACTCAAGTTCAAATACATTTTTAAAACATTTTAGTGGATGACACTGAAGTTATTACAGTTTTTTAAAATACTAATTATTAATTAAAATAAATAAAATAATTTTAATAAGTATTTTCCCTTTTTTGTTTTACCACTTAATATTGTGACTGTCATATGTACATAAATATTTATAATAATTGTAATGATTTAATAAAAAGTTACTAATATAAAATTTCTCTTTGTTGGCCCAAGTGGTAATTTAATTAATTATATTTTATCCTGCCTGTTTATGTTCATGTCAGGTTTTATTAAAATTTATGCGAAATACAATCTGGAGTGAATGTTTTAAAGTTTTCAGACAAATACCTCATAATGTACATAACTGAGTTTAAGATAAATAAATACTGAAATTAAAAGGAATACAATGAAATAATAATATTATTATTCAAAGTAATAAAATGGAAAGTAAGAACAAGAAATTAAGGTGTCAAAGAACATAACTATTTTCATATTTTTGTCTGAATAGATAAAAGAATACAAGATATTTTTTATTGAATTATTTGCTCAGGTTAAAGACTCAAAACTATACTTGGGGATTGATATCTTAAATTAATGTAAAAAAGTTCTTTCCTGTGCTAGAGTTTTGAGGAAAGCAGAATGCTGACCCAGTTGGGTTCAAACCATATTTAGACTTGTGTAAAGCTGCCAAAATAAGATAACGCCAGCACTGCATTAACAGCAAGTTTATGCACAGTTTCAAACACATATCTCACGACTAAATTCCATATTTATCGGGCATTTTGGCAGCGTCGCAAACGATGGGTTATGTTAAGAAGGGCAAATATAAAAGTGAAACATTTAGATAACACCTCTGGATCTCAATAAAATATAATAAACCTCTAACCTAACTAATAAATAATTTGGGAATTTTCCTAGTGAGAAATAAAATTTTAAATAAATTAGATATTCCATTATAAAGTATTTACATCAAGATAATAAATAAAAACATTTTTACCTAAAAAGGTATTTTTGAACTCAACTTTTTCATGGTTTTAAAAATTACATATTCCATATTAAGAAGATGATAATTTACAAAAGGAAAGATTTTTCCCCAGATTTTATATTCTTCCTATATTCCGGTCTTGTATAAATAAATATAAATTGTGTTTAAAATAGTATCTAAAACGAGATGAGCAAAATTAATAATATATTATAAAAAATGTGCAATTAAAGATTTTGAAAGTTGGATAGATGTCTAAACACGTTTAATGATTAAACTGCTTGTGCTCAAAACATTGACCCATTAATATAAATCTACTTTTATCTTTTTTATAGACATTACTAATATATCAGTGACCTATTAAACTTTTAACCTTTAAATGCGCATTTCTAGACAGTGTAACAAACATTTATTTCTCAGACTTAGGTTAGATATCCTGATAAACATTTAACCTCTAAATGCGCATTTCTAGACAGTGTAAGAAACATTTATATCTCAGACTTAGGTTAGATATCCTGATAAACATTTAACCTCTAAATGCGCATTTCTAGACAGTGTAACAAACATTTATATCTCAGACTTAGGTTACATATCCTGATAAACATTTAACCTCTAAATGCGCATTTCTAGACAGTGTAACAAACATTTATATCTCAGACTTAGGTTAGATATCCTGATAAACATTTAACCTCTAAATGCGCATTTCTAGACAATGTAACAAACATTTATATCTCAGACTTAGGTTACATATCCTGATAAACATTTAACCTCTAAATGCGCATTTCTAGACAATGTAACAAACATTTATATCTCAGACTTAGGTTACATATCCTGATAAACATTTAACCTCTAAATGCGCATTTCTAGACAGTGTAACAAACATTTATATCTCAGACTTAGGTTACATATCCTGATAAACATTTAACCTCTAAATGCGCATTTCTAGACAGTGTAACAAACATTTATATCTCAGACTTAGGTTACATATCCTGATAAACATTTAACCTCTAAATGCGCATTTCTAGACAGTGTAACAAACATTTATATCTCAGACTTAGGTTACATATCCTGATAAACATTTAACCTCTAAATGCGCATTTCTAGACAGTGTAACAAACATTTATATCTCAGACTTAGGTTACATATCCTGATAAACATTTAACCTCTAAATGCGCATTTCTAGACAGTGTAACAAACATTTATATCTCAGACTTAGGTTACATATCCTGATAAACATTTAACCTCTAAATGCGCATTTCTAGACAGTGTAACAAACATTTATATCTCAGACTTAGGTTACATATCCTGATAAACATTTAACCTCTAAATGCGCATTTCTAGACAGTGTAACAAACATTTATATCTCAGACTTAGGTTACATATCCTGATAAACATTTAACCTCTAAATGCGCATTTCTAGACAGTGTAACAAACATTTATTTCTCAGACTTAGGTTAGATATCCTGATAAACATTTAACCTTTAAATGCGCATTTCTAGACAGTGTAACAAACATTTATATCTCAGACTTAGGTTACATATCCTGATAAACATTTAACCTCTAAATGCGCATTTCTAGACAGTGTAACAAACATTTATATCTCAGACTTAGGTTACATATCCTGATAAACATTTAACCTCTAAATGCGCATTTCTAGACAGTGTAACAAACATTTATATCTCAGACTTAGGTTACATATCCTGATAAACATTTAACCTCTAAATGCGCATTTCTAGACAGTGTAACAAACATTTATATCTCAGACTTAGGTTACATATCCTGATAAACATTTAACCTCTAAATGCGCATTTCTAGACAGTGTAACAAACATTTATATCTCAGACTTAGGTTACATATCCTGATAAACATTTAACCTCTAAATGCGCATTTCTAGACAGTGTAACAAACATTTATATCTCAGACTTAGGTTACATATCCTGATAAACATTTAACCTCTAAATGCGCATTTCTAGACAGTGTAACAAACATTTATATCTCAGACTTAGGTTACATATCCTGATAAACATTTAACCTCTAAATGCGCATTTCTAGACAGTGTAACAAACATTTATATCTCAGACTTAGGTTACATATCCTGATAAACATTTAACCTCTAAATGCGCATTTCTAGACAGTGTAACAAACATTTATATCTCAGACTTAGGTTACATATCCTGATAAACATTTAACCTCTAAATGCGCATTTCTAGACAGTGTAACAAACATTTATATCTCAGACTTAGGTTACATATCCTGATAAACATTTAACCTCTAAATGCGCATTTCTAGACAGTGTAACAAACATTTATATCTCAGACTTAGGTTACATATCCTGATAAACATTTAACCTCTAAATGCGCATTTCTAGACAGTGTAACAAACATTTATATCTCAGACTTAGGTTACATATCCTGATAAACATTTAACCTCTAAATGCGCATTTCTAGACAGTGTAACAAACATTTATATCTCAGACTTAGGTTACATATCCTGATAAACATTTAACCTCTAAATGCGCATTTCTAGACAGTGTAACAAACATTTATATCTCAGACTTAGGTTACATATCCTGATAAACATTTAACCTCTAAATGCGCATTTCTAGACAGTGTAACAAACATTTATATCTCAGACTTAGGTTACATATCCTGATAAACATTTAACCTCTAAATGCGCATTTCTAGACAGTGTAACAAACATTTATATCTCAGACTTAGGTTACATATCCTGATAAACATTTAACCTCTAAATGCGCATTTCTAGACAGTGTAACAAACATTTATATCTCAGACTTAGGTTACATATCCTGATAAACATTTAACCTCTAAATGCGCATTTCTAGACAGTGTAACAAACATTTATATCTCAGACTTAGGTTACATATCCTGATAAACATTTAACCTCTAAATGCGCATTTCTAGACAGTGTAACAAACATTTATTTCTCAGACTTAGGTTAGATATCCTGATAAACATTTAACCTTTAAATGCGCATTTCTAGACAGTGTAACAAACATTTATATCTCAGACTTAGGTTACATATCCTGATAAACATTTAACCTCTAAATGCGCATTTCTAGACAGTGTAACAAACATTTATATCTCAGACTTAGGTTACATATCCTGATAAACATTTAACCTCTAAATGCGCATTTCTAGACAGTGTAACAAACATTTATATCTCAGACTTAGGTTACATATCCTGATAAACATTTAACCTCTAAATGCGCATTTCTAGACAGTGTAACAAACATTTATATCTCAGACTTAGGTTACATATCCTGATAAACATTTAACCTCTAAATGCGCATTTCTAGACAGTGTAACAAACATTTATATCTCAGACTTAGGTTACATATCCTGATAAACATTTAACCTCTAAATGCGCATTTCTAGACAATGTAACAAACATTTATTTCTCAGACTTAGGTTAGATATCCTGATAAACATTTAACCTTTAAATGCGCATTTCTAGACAGTGTAACAAACATTTATATCTCAGACTTAGGTTACATATCCTGATAAACATTTAACCTCTAAATGCGCATTTCTAGACAGTGTAACAAACATTTATATCTCAGACTTAGGTTACATATCCTGATAAACATTTAACCTCTAAATGCGCATTTCTAGACAGTGTAACAAACATTTATATCTCAGACTTAGGTTACATATCCTGATAAACATTTAACCTCTAAATGCGCATTTCTAGACAGTGTAACAAACATTTATATCTCAGACTTAGGTTACATATCCTGATAAACATTTAACCTCTAAATGCGCATTTCTAGACAGTGTAACAAACATTTATATCTCAGACTTAGGTTACATATCCTGATAAACATTTAACCTCTAAATGCGCATTTCTAGACAATGTAACAAACATTTATTTCTCAGACTTAGGTTAGATATCCTGATAAACATTTAACCTTTAAATGCGCATTTTTAGACAGTGTAAGAAACATTTATTTCTCAGACTTAGCTTAGAGTTCCTGATAAACATTTAAACGTTCATGTTTTTCTGAGAAAATATATTTTCTACATTTAGAGTTTACATTTCAGCTTTATCTTTTACCCAATTGGTTCTCGTAAATTTCATTTTACGATTACAAAAAAAGGCTCAAATCTATTGTGTTTGTGACTCTACAAAATTAATAAAACAATTTTTTCTACCGATTTATTTTTAACATTTTCTACCAGTTCAGTTTTGTATCTCTTGAATTTAGTAGTTTACTATCTTAACTAGACCAACTTTCTTTCGACAAATTTAATTCAGGGGCAGTGAAAATTGTATTCCACAAAGAAAAATGGATAATATTGCTTTGTAAGTCCTGTGTCTTTGTACTGATATTTTGCATCTGCTGCCTGAGTTTCTTTTTATATTGTATTATGAAAATATTAGGAACAACGTCACAACAAAACCTCAGTCTTTTCAAGGGTTTTACATAAACAATAGATTCAAAGTAATATACAAACTTCAAGTTTACAAAATTCTGTAATTAAATAAGCTCTTTAATTTTTAACTGGAGTGTTTATGTGTTATTTCATGTTAACATTTAATGTCCAAAATTTCAAATAACAGTTGCAGCATACGTTTTAAACTTCAAATACTCTACATTCATTAAAATGTTTAAACAAAGTTTTAATTTTAAATAAACATTTTTACATTCCTCAGAACTTTGGAAAGGAAATTTACCTCACGGTAAGGTATGTTTAAAATATTTATATAGGACAAAATCTTGGAGCACGCTATGGATAGAGATTTGTTATTTAAGTAAAGTATTATATCTATCCTTCCAAGATATTCTATAACTGTAACAGTTTAAAGCCCGGTTTAAGTTTGCAGTCTGATGGCTTTGCTATAATCTATATTTATTTAATTACTTTTGTTAAATGATTATAACTCTATTATACAATACTGTAAATGTTAACTATAGTTGACAGATATTCTGAGTCAAAGTATTTTTAAATGTTTTTTTTTGCACAACAAGTAATATAAAAAGAAATTAAGTGAATTTCTACTTAGCTCAACAAAAGATTTTTATTTTAATTAATTTGTATTAAATAATTACAATTAATATAAGTCTGTATATACATATGACAGAACCACAATATCAAGTAGCAAAGTAGAAAGTGAAATTAAGTAATAAAACTAATAAATTTAATAACGAATTACATCCGAAATAACTGTATCAACATAAAGTGTCATTCCCTACAAGTTTAGAAAAAAGGTATTTGAATTTGCCTGGATGAATAAAAAGTATTTTGTTAACGATTGAAGATTTGAACAAGTTATATATATATATATATATATATATATATATATATATATATATATAGGGAGAGTGTAAAATAACAGAAGGAATTGAAAAATTAAACCACACATCTGAAAATCCTTGCGACAAAGTAAACATAACTATTATATTTTAAAACTACTAAACCACGTGATTAATAAACACGTAATTAAGACTTTGTTGGCTCTGATGATGGTTGTTTTGCGACCAAAACATAGACATTCACAAGATTAATGAAACATTATTGTTAGAGGGTGTATTTGTTGTGGTAAAAGGTGTCATTTGTGTGTTATTATATTATCAAATTCATTATCTGATTTCATATATTTGTAATTATGTAAATTGGAGGATATTATATTAACCTCCAATTGTAGTAGTTAATTTTATAAGTTTCTTCAAGTGGAAGTACTTTAAAATTTATTATTAAATAGTCTGACGATACTTGAATGCCAACTAAATGTTTACTACCAATATTAAATTTCTACTTATTTATTTATTTATTACAAAAATCAAACAAGTCGTACACCCAGAAAATATAAGAATATCTCCTCTGCAAGTATTTTTACTGGCGTATGCAAAACCCACAAAGTAGCCTACATCAGTAATATGGTAAACACTGCACATTCAATATTTATTCAATGTATTTGGCTTATTTTTAAATACATACATTTATATTCAGTTACGATGTTTGAATGTTCCAGTTGTAATCGTTGACCTGAATTCTAACAGCTGCGACATAAAAACCTATTGAATATGCCTTGATTTCACTGTCTAAACGCCTGAAATGGGATCATACAACTTTAATAATATAGAACACTTCGGTCGCTACAATATATTTATTTATTTTTTTATTTTATAGCAATTAGGATATATACTGCTTAAAAAAAAATTGATTTTTGAAATAGTCGATTTCAATCACTTAAACGTTTTTGCATTTTATTGCAATTATAGGTCTTATTTACACTCCTTCTTATTTAACTGGGGTTAGTTTAATTCTGTTATTGCTGTTTATCAGCTCTCCTAATAAATAAAATTTGTACTTAGTTTGGGACTCAAGCGAAATATTTAAAAAAGATTATTTAAAAATAGTTTAAAAGAAACCTGTCTGCTGTAAAATAACCTATTTATTATTAGTGTTTACTATTACACACACACACACACACACACACACACACACACACACACACACACACACACACACACACACAAACACACACACACACACACACACACACACACACACACACACAGACACACACACGCGTGCACACACACACATACACACACACACACACACACACACACACACACACATACAAACACACACACACACACACACACACACACACACAGACACACACACGCGTGCACACACACACATACACACACACACACACACACACACACACACACACACACACACACACACACAGACACACACACACACACACACACACGTGCGAGAGAGAAAGAGAGAGAGAAATAGAGAGAGAGAGAGAGAGAGAGAGAGAGAGAGAGAGAGAGAGAGAGAGAGAGAGGGTAATATTAAAATGTCGACTATGACCATATATCTACAATGCTCGCTTGGTATCTCCTCCTCGTCCGAAGATTACGCATCAGCTCAGTTCAATGGACCATGATCTTGTCACATTTATCAACCGAGGTAAAAAATTCAGGGATTAGGCACCCAAGATGTGAATGTCTAAATATTCCACTGCCAAGTGATACTCAGGTTTGTAATTATTCGGTTTTCAGAACCATAGGTTGGAATATGTGACGACTATAATAATAATAATCCCTTAATTATGGTGTAATAATTATTTAGCTGAAAATATTTGCGGATTATTGATATAAAATAATTAGCAATAAGTTTTATCTTGATTTGCTTTTCCGTATCGAGGTCTACCACTAGAAACCACATTTCCTTGTTAATATGTCAGAGGGATAGAAATTTAAATGGGGGCGGATTACGTGTCCGGCTTTGCTTATAATATATAGAGGCCGGAGGTATTATGGACGAAGCCACAGAGGAGTTAGAAATGGTAAAATATTGACGTCTGTAAATGACACTGCGTCAACGGTAAGGAAGTATTGTGCAATCACAATCTCTCCAAGTGAATTTAATAAAATAGAAATTTTGAACTTTAGTTTTGACTAGAGAGTAAGTTTTAAAATATGGAACCAAAACTTTATGTTATGTAAGAAATATAAAAAAAAATAAAATCCTTCTTTGCCCGAAAAAAATTATATTAGTTACTGTTTATTAAAGAATTATGTATATATATGTATATGATAGAGTGACAATATTAGGTGGTAAAATAGAGAAATAAAATGGCGGTGTTTTAATAAAATTATCAATAAAATTAAAACTAAATTTAACTAATAAATTATTATTTTAAAAAGTTTTATGAACAGCAAATGTCATCCACTACAGGAAACAGAATGTATTTCAACTTGAGTAGATGAATCAAAAGTATTTGAAAACGATTGAAAATTTGAATAAGATATATAAATATGAGTAGGTAGATTGTGAACTAATAATAGAAATAGAAATATATATATGGCGAGTCCTTGGAAAAATAATTTTACTCAGAATACAAAGGGTAAGAAGTTTAGTCATAGAGTACTTGTAAGGTTAGAGTACGGTTTGGATTTAATAGAATATGTAGTACGTAAGTGAAGAAATGAGAAGGGCTCGCTTTGCCATGTTCTGTTCTGATGGAAGTAACAAGGTTTTAACAAATGTAAGACCGCATGTGCAGCTAGTTTTCCTCGTTCGCCAATCAATGTGGACCGTCCCAATTAATATGAAAGTTACATTAGTTTCTTTTCTGACAGAAAAGAATACTTTTAATTATATAAACATTCCTATCTTATTCATTTAAAATGTTCCATTCTTATCTTGGTCTACAAGTACAGGAAGAATCCGGTTGTAAACCTCCACATATTACATTTGTAGATAAGCTCTTTATCTATGACGAGAAAACAACCATTGACATTATCCATTCAAGGAGTATGTCTAGAATTTGTTTTAATTAAAGATTTGATTGTGTTTTGTGATGAAACGAAAATAAAAATAGACACCTTAAATAAACACACACACACACACACACACACACACACACACACACACACACACACACACACACACACACACACAAACACACACACACACACACACACACACACACACACACACACACACACAAACACACACATACTGCAACGGGCCGGCACACCTCTGCCACCACCAGCTCAACCACAAACATACGCTTACTTACCCAGCCGTCAACCCTTTCGTTGACCAGCTCTATAGCGCATGACGAGCACCACGAGCCCGCTGCAGAGCAATAATTTTGAAACGAGCCGTTCGTAGCCAAAGCTACGAACGCTGTGCAGTGCTCGTCAAAATCTGCCAGAGAACAAGTCACTGGACTTAAAGAACAAAAAACCTAACTTGCTGAGGATTTTACCCTTAACGGGTGAGTCATCCCGGGGAAGGAGTCCTTTTGAAAGACATATAATCGGCGAAATGACCGTATCGATTGTAGGAGAGTGTAAGAAACTTGTTTAAAAGAATACTCAGTTTGTTTGCAAGTTAGTTAAAAAATATTTATTTTTTAATTTTAAAAACTATTAATTTAAATATGCATAGCACAGTATGCATTTCTTTAACCTTGAATTACATTTGTGTTGTTTCTTGCTAATTTTAAGAAAACATAATATTTGTTTATTTTATTTGAAATTTAACATTTAATTAAGATTTTACAATTTTTGTTTACTAACTATCGGAATATAAAGAAGCGTAAAACTTTACTCAATTAAACTCTCAATATTTGTTGTCAAAATTAAACCCTTTCAACCTGAAATTTTGTTATTATCTTCAATTTAAATGTCTCTTTTCCCTTAAGTGACTATTTAAAACATTTGACTGCTTGACCTAATTTTATTTCAATATCCCTGGTTATATAACCTTGAAATTTTAATTGTCAATGTTTGTTTATGTTTACTTGGATTTTTAATTAAAAGTTATTTGCTACATTCTACAAAGTTTCGTTTTAACCCTTTTGATTCTGGCAAAGCTTTACCCTTCAGTATACTCCGAAAGCACCCTAACCTTTACATTATGTTCAACTACTTAAAATCTCTTAAAAAGCAACTTATTTATGGCAACATTCTATATAGCCATGTAAGAGTTAAAATTTTGCCTATATCTCTATCAACTTTAATTGACCTTTCAAAAGAATTTTATACTTGCTTTTATATGTAGAAATTAATTCAGTTTTACCTAACAACCTTAAAACAATTTCATAAATTCCATTATCTTTATACATAACAAATATCAAAGCACATACTTAAAAGAAATTATATTTATAAACATATAGATATATCTACCACAAGATATCAAAAATATTTACTGAACAACAAATCATATTTAATAAAAACTGTTAAAACATCTGCTGAATGAAATCAAACAATTACTGAATGGAAATTACAATAATTAATACACATTTTAATTCAAACGTTTACTGAAACATAGTTAAAAGCCTTTCTGACAGATCCTTAATCATTTATAAAGAGAAATCTACACATTTACTAAAATTTATTTAACCCATTTGATAGAAAATATTTAACCCTTTTGCTAAATTTAATTAACCCTTTCTGCAAGAAAGTCATACATACTGGAAATTAACTAACATTAACTGAAAATTTATCAACGCAATTTCTGAAGGAAATTTATACTTACTAAAATTTGATTAACATTTATTGAATGGTCATTAATCCATTTACATAAATCATGTAACTTAATTTTCAAAAACTAGCAAAGGTTTTATTTTTCTATTTAAGTCTTCCCTATCACCAACAATAACATGAATTTTTCTTATATATATATATATATATATATATATATATATATATATACACATAAATCCTGAAATAATCAATATAAACTTATAATTAATCTGAAAAAACCTATTTTAATTTATTAGCTAGCCCCACTCACATTTTAAAATCCTTTGTTTTAATGTTTTGGGTATTATTCATATTTTCACAATTTACAAAATTCATCCATATATAAAACCTCATTTAAAACATCTCTTGTTTTACTTAACCCTTTTGTTGCACATTTAAAATATTTTTATTTAATATGGATCAAAGTCATAACTCTTTATTTTTACTCAAAACTTTATTTTAGTTTAATTTACTTGATACCTATATATATTTGTACCCCTTTCTAAATAAAACCAACAGTTTAATTTAATTAACCTGAATTAATGATATAACTCTTTTTCATTGAAAAGAACAATTTATGTTAATTGGTTTCAATTTTAAAAATTACAAAATAACTCCTTCTAAATCAAACAACAATTCAGTTTAATTTACTTATATAAAATACCGCCCCACAGTTAGGACTTTTTGAAAACAATGCATGGCCTTCGAATCAGCTGTAGTAAACAAACTATCTTTGTCAGCCATCTTGCATGCTTACCTTTGTGATATCATATTTAATTTTATTACAACATATTATCTCTTACTTAATTTCCTTACCCCCTTATAAATTTTGACCCTTTAAATAATTTAAATACCTTTATTTGCGTTGTTTACAATGAACCCTTAACCCTTTATAACATTTCTAACCTTAAATTTTTATTTCCCTTATATTCATAAAATACAACATATATTCTATTTTTAAGGCTACGCCATTTTGCAATTCTTACCCCTCCCTTAAACAAAGCCACTAGTACTTATTACTGAATTTCAAACTTTGCTATTTATGGTTTTAAGATTTATTTAAACTGTTTTGCACTTTCCCATTAAAAAAAAATTTTCAAATTAAAATTTCTAATTTGCAAAGAGAAAACCGTGCAGATCTGACCTTAACTATTCCACAGGGCCTGGTTTCACCTCTTTCTCTCTCTCTCGGCAGCGATCTTTGTTATCCAGCTGGGTGGGGAGGTCCTGCATGGCTTTATTCTTGAAACGACGCTTGCTGCCTGTCCAGCTTTTACGTGAGTTGACGCCATCTTTGAATTTCAACTTCCCTTTGTGAACCGCATCACTCTGCTTCAGGTCTGCTTGGCTTCCCCCTCTCTCTCTGCGACTGATCATATTTTCTTTCTTCTATGTATTTGGCACATCTTTAAATTTAGAATTCGTACTAATAAAATTTTAACTTTAAGCCCTTTTATGACACTGTTCCTAGCTGGGCATTTTCTAACACTCAAAACTTTTTAAAATTTCTCACACAGTTAATTTTGGCATTTACATAGTTAATTTTGAATCTTATTTTTATTAAAATTTTCCCTAATTCAACACTGTTCATTTCGCCTTACCCTTTCGGAGTAAGGTTGATTTTTAGATAAACTTTAAAACACAACAACTTCCTAAGACGCTTTCACACATCGATCTGACTGTTAGGGATACCTCTTTGGCTAGATCTTCGTCGAAAGGGCCCCATTTTTCGAAACACCATGTCACGACATACCGGCGGATCACAACTTACTTAGCCGTGCATCGTTTTGTATCGATTTACGGTAAAAACACAAATGTCCATTGTCTTTCACCGGAGCTAACCTCGACACGGTCCGTTCACTTTGGATGTCTTCGCTAAGCTGCCCGCGTCAGGACGCCACTTCTCCACCCACTAGTAGGCCTTCCATCTCCAGTTTATGTTCCCACAATACTTCTTAACCAATAAGGATCTCTATCGATTACGTCATAGTCTGCGCACGCATTCCTTTGTATTTTTCAAAGTTGCTATCAAAAATCAATTTATGGATCGAATATTAATTATTTTTCGTTCTAGCCGTATAACTCTTTATTGGTGCTTTTTACGAATTTTTCTTGTTTTTTGATTTCTTTCGTCTCGCTGTATCTTTTGAAATGTCGATTGTAGCTCTAGGTAGATTTTGACAATTTTCCCCTGGCAAATGACTCTACTTAACTTTACTAACTCCCTTTAAGATGGCTTGGTTTGTTTTATATCTTAAAAAATTTAAACTCTCTGTGTTTTAAAGTTTTTCTTTTTGCGGTAGGTATTCCAACAGAATACAGCCCGCCGCAACACACACAAACGCACGCACATACACACACACACAAACCCAAACTCACACTAACGGGCTTATTCGATAAGAAGAAATAAATATAAATACAGTGCCATAAACAGCTATTTCAAAGAAAATGTATACAGTAAAACCATTTTATAAATGGGGAGATTTTTTATTGATTTGAAGGAGATAGAAAGCAACCAAAAAAAAGTAGAAGAAAAGTCAATATTCACGTAGAACGTTCATCGACTTTGGAAAATTGGCGCAGAAAAAACATTAAGAACGAACATTAAATTAATAATGAAAATCAAGAATAAAATTTAAAACGTTATGTCAAAAAAAAGTAAAAAGTACATTTACAATTGTACATTCTTGGGACAATTTTATGATTAGCAATAATACTGGTAGATAAGGTTAGTTTAAGGCTATAAAACCTATGTAAGCTGTCAATCTCTGTGAGACGATAATAAAAGTAATAGTAAGATGTTTTGCTGTGTGCTAAAACCCTGGTCTTTACACTAATTATATTTATAAATAGTTTGCTGAAAAGTATTTGTTCCGCATTTGTAAAATCTTTACATCCTTTACAGCATTGAAGGCATGTGGCGCGGCGATAAGGCTAAGATTTATAGCGTTGTTTCCGAAGCCTACTTGATCGAGACCGGCCCCATGTCCACCATGACAATTGTTACATTACAGGCGGTTTCAAAGTGTTCTTATAGCTTTTCAAGGGGAAATTCTCTGACGAATGCTAAGATTTGCAATGGTGAGGCTGAGCAGGTTTGACAAATTATATAAACCAAGGAATAAAAGATGTGGTATAAAGCGAGAGCCACTTTGAATGGTTTACAACAGGAAGTAAACACTTGTTTCTCGGGTGAAGTAGATAAAACGATGAACGAAGCAAGAGTTATTGTCAAGAGTATGATATCTTGTAGCAATGGAACCGGCGTATGAACTGTTGTAACTCTTATGTCTAACTTATATGTGACTGACATAGTTGTCAAAGAAACCATATATATGACAATACTCATGAATAATAATGAGAAACGTTTTTGTGCTTCATACAGAAAGGTATTTACCAAGATAAAGGCTCTCAATAGTTTTATAAATTGCCATTATCAAGTGTTACATTTACCAGCAAACCGTGACAATAAAATAACTTGTTCAAACTGTTGGTGCTTTTTAAAAAATTTATATTGAATTTTACTCACACAAACGCAACGCACATAAACACACACACACACACACAAACCCATTTATAAAATACTTAAAATTTAACAAAAATACACAAAATTATTTGCCAATTAATTATAATAATTGAATTTAAATAAATGATAATAAACATATTAAGCAATTTGGGATTTTGATTATAATATTAGAAAACGATATAGTATGTGTGTGTGTGTGTGTGTTAATATAAATAATAATAAAATTGTAACATAATAAAGGGGATATATTATGTGCTAATACCATGAAACAAGATAGTCATGGTAATTCAAAAGTATGGTTAGGTAAAATTAAAAAAGCTAAATCCTGTTAATTAAAATAAATCTAATAATAATAATTAATTCTAAATCCAAACAGATAATAAAAAATGTATAGTTGCCAATTAGCTTTGTTTTCATTTAAAATAAAATAGGTTCACTAGGTATCCATGTATAGTCTTTAAGTCACAAGTGTCTCTCAAAGATTCCACTACCCCGAAAGGAGCTTAAAGAGACTTATGGGAGGCTAATTGGTTTTCATACAAAATTCAGGAGTTGGATCTCCTGAGAGGTTTATTCCTTGAGATACAGGTATCGAACCAAGGTTCGTAGTCAAGGGATAAACCGTTACTCTCTTACGGACAAGGTGTTGTAAAAGGAAGATTGGTGAAGAGTAAGAAAAAAGGCTAGTTGGAGGGAGAAGCAGCGGATAACAAACACACACACACACCCACACACCCACACACACACACACACCCACACACACAAACACACACACACACAACCACATACACACACACACACACACACACACACACACACACACACACACACACACACACACACACACACACACACACACACACACACACACACATACACACACACACACACACACACACACACACACACACACACACACACCCAACACACACACCCAACACACACACCTAACACACACACCCACACAACACACACAAACAAACATTTATATTTGTATGGTTAATAATTAATGCTCAGATTCAAATGTATTCTTATTATATATTTTTTTATATATTTTAATATTGTACGTATTTTACTAAGAATACTTTACTTGTGGCAACAAGACCATTGCTTTTAAACATGTTTATAGTTAATAAAGATCTACCCTTTGAAACACTCATTTTTGTATTTCATATATTGATGAATAAAAATTATCTTTACTTCTAAAAATTAAAAATATCTTTTTCATTTTCGTTTTCTAATATTCAAATAGGGCCACTACAGAAAACAAGTCTAAAATGCAATAAACGCTATCCAGTTTTTGGTAAAACAAACAAGAAAACTATTCTATAAAAATGTTATTGCAATAACAATATTCCTATTTTGTATAAGATTTAAGATTTAAAATCCAAGTAAAATGACGCCTGTGGCTTTAAAATTTGCTTAGTGCACCAAAAGGCCTAATTTTGTACTAAAAAAAAGACTTGAATAATTTTTTAAAATATGGTAATTAGTTTACAAACGTATTCCAACCAAAAGTTTATACATGTGTGACGTTTATTACCAACCTAATCTACAAATATAAATTATTATATATATAAGAGTGTGAGTATAAAATGTGTAATCTCTTTTGGTATTTTGTAATTCAATATTTTTCCCTTTAGGAAAAACAGGTTTTATGAAAAATAATAAGCATAAGGATCCATAAATGTAAATATTAATATTGTCGATAGGAAATAATTTGGAGCTTGTGTTTATTTTTATAGCGATTTTGTGATGCACCATAGTTTAAAAAATCTTAAATATTGTTATCCAATGTTAATTATGTTACTTTGTCAAAAGCACTATAAATGAAATACATTTTAGGTTTCAATACAGAATTTATATGCTTTTATTGAAGCTATAGAAACATGGCAACAGAAATTGAAAAGTTTTATTCCGTTTCAAAATCGATTCTGTCTAATATAACTTCAACTGTAAATGGCTATAAGGCGGAGTTTCCTTCAAAAGAACTGAGTGTGACGTCAATGACAACCACTAATGACTTCATTACAATTATTCAGACGTTTTTGTCGAGGTCAGGAACCGAAGCAGAGTATGCTTTTTTGTACACGGTTGTTTGTATACGACTATGGAAGGTTTCTACAAAGTAGTATCATCAGGTAATTTCAGTTTCAACATTTGAGTTATTACATTTGTTATTGTAATCAAATTAATAATGATTTTATTGTTAATTTCAATTTCAATTTTATTTGCATTACATTCAATTATAAACATGAATATTTCATGTTTAAGAATAATAATTAGGAAATAGTACATTAGTAAATAATAATATTTCAAATACAAAAATGTTTTATATTATATATTTCTTAAAGGTTTTCGCTAAGTAAAATGAGTATTGGCATGTTCAGGAAAACAGTAATATAAAAAATTAAAAAAAAGAAATTGTTAGGGTTATCATTGTTTTTCCTGAATATGCTAATACTAATTTTCGGTCCCTGATATACCTCCGACCACAAAAAAAAAAAAAACGCTTCACTGAACGTTGCCCTTGGGTGCAAATAGAAAGCACAGCAGCCATTTAATTATATTACTTTTATAAATTCCCATTTATTACGTTATAGAGAAAACACTCATGTTTCAAGGAATTTATTTTCCTCTAATTTCAATCTCGGAATAAGTGAGTCAATGAAATTTATATTTACTATGCTCGTGACATACATTGTAATAGGCCTTTACGCATGACTTTATATATGAGGGTTACGCATAAAACACGACTCGATCATTTATTTCATCAAGAACTCAATTCTTCTGGTGACCTTTTGTAACACAAATCCAATTTTCCACGAGTCACTTTAATTAACGAGTTTCCCCACGAAAATGGCAGCATCTCGTCATTAATAAATACGTTGAAACAGGCAACGACACCTGATAATTGAAACAAACTAATTACTCTTTCTTAATAAATAACAACTAATACTTCTACCTGCGTATATTTAAAACTTCTATTGGAATTACAGTCGGTTCTTACTATTTAACAATATTTTTATTGAATTTACAATCATTGATTCCCGCTTTAGGTAAACTGTTTTCTATTTACAAACAGAGTTCCATGTTTATATACTGGCGGCGTTAAACAACGAAATGTGTCCGACCATTTGCAAAATTAGTAAACTAAATTAATAAATTAGTAAACAAAATTACTCAATTAGTAAGCTATATTAGTTTACTATTGCAATGTATTTGTTTGATTGCATTTAAATTCACGTATATATATATATATATATATATATATATATATATATATATATATATATATATATATATATACATATATATCGTAATATGTGTGTATTAATAAAGAAATAAGTCAAAATACAAATATAAGAATTATCGAATTTACAATTCAAATATTGTAAATTCAATAATTTTTGTATTTGTATTTTGACTTATTTCTTTATATATATATATATATATATATATATATATATATATATATATATATATATATAACTATATCAACTGACGCTAGATAATAAAGATACTATCAATCTTTGAAAGTTAACTCGTATAAATACTAAGTAAGATTTTTGTTTAAGTACATGTAATGAAAGTGGTATATATATATATTTTGTTCCTTTTTTTTCAACTTGGGAGCGGGTTTAAACTGCCCGAAGCACCGCTACCTTAGGTATATTGTACTTATCTCCCTGATCTAGTAAAAGAGCCCCTTCTCTCTTAACAGGTTTAGAGGTTTCCTGACCTTCGCACTGCAATCTTGACTATGGATTTGGAAATACCTACCGCCGGCTCCGGTCCAATTAGGGGAGTTGAAGACACCTCTCTGACCAGTGCATCTGCGGCTTCATTTCTAAATATTCCCCTATGCCCTGGCACCCAACTTATCTTGATTTGATTGTGCCTTGCCAGGGCTTCTAGGTTATTTAGGTACTGCCTGACTATGGCCGAGGTGACCACAAGTCCGTTTAATGCCTTAATTGCTGCCAGACTGTCAGAGAAAATAGCAATCCGGTCCTGTGTATTCCCCTTCTCGCTATCTCTCCCAACAGGCATTTATAGCATATATTTCGACCTGAAAGACAGAGGTATGCCTCCCCAAGGAAAAACTAGTTTTACCATTGGGTTTTTACAATACACCCCCGCTCCAGTGCCGAAGTCCATCTTGGAGCCATCTGTGTACCAGATCTGAGCTCCCGATGTTACTGACCCTGACCATTCCATCATAGTTTGGTGGGCCTGGTCAGGTGCAAACGTCCGAGTAAGGTGGTCACTGCCCATCTCCAAGACAGGTTCTTTGACCACGCACTCGATACTCATATGTCCCGAAACATCTGTAATTTAGCCCAGTTGTTCGAGTATGCAATCTCCATGCTGCGGTTTGGTGCTTGTGGTTGATTGCTTCACACCTGTAGCACCTCACCCCTCACAACATTAAAGTCCTGGACGTTAACATGTTCGGCTCGGTTTTGGCCTCCCCTGCGTTGTGTGCTCATGATTATTGGCCCTACCGCTGCTCTCGTCTGATCTCTTCGGAGCCGCCTTCTGGCCGCTCCACTCATACGCTTTCTCCGTAGAGAAGCGTGCTCAACTAATTCTTGTATTTGTATTTTGACTTATTTCTTTATATATATATATATATATATATATATATATATATATATATATATATATATATATATATCATTTACAATGAGCTGCATATTAGAATTTAACTATATAAACTATAAGCTATATCAACTGACGCTAGATAATGAAGTTACTATCAATCTTTGAAAGTTAACTCGTATAAGTACTAAGTATGATTCTTTTTTAAGTACATGTAATGAAAGTGGTATATATATATATATATTGTATATATGTATATATATATATATATATATATATATATATATAGTATATATATATATATATATATATATATATATATATATATATAGTATATATATATATATATATATATATATATATATATATATATATATATATATATATATATTGTATATGTATATATATATATATATATATATATTTTGTGTTAATTAGATGAATTTCATTTTCTTGTTTTATATATACACAATTAAACAACACTTTCTTAAACATTGAAGAATGGATTCCAATGTAGAGTACAGATCTAGTCATAGAACTATAAGGTAATTTGAAAACTTAGATAGTGCTGATACTGTAAATCGACAAAAAGCTTCAATGTATTAAGAAAAATAAAATAAAAATTCTTGTTTATGAAAGTGTTGTTTATGTGAATATATATATATATATATATATATATATATATACATACATATATATATATATATATATATATATATATATATATATATATATATATATATATACATACATATACATAGATACGTACATAGTTACATACTTAGCATATATGTAAACATAAAACATTTTGTATAGTTATGATTTAACTAATACAACTTTGCTTGCACATAAAGGTAACAAACATGAGCGAGTAAAAACACACGAGAGTACAGCAGTAAATAAACCAGGGATAAAGGACGAAGTGCTCGTATAAAATAACCAAGGCCCGTTTGCTTGCACGCTTAATAATGACGTGAATAATCTGTAGCCTCGCTCATTGCTCCAATTAGAATTAATAAAGTTCTACAGTGAAAACGGTGAAAGATGAAAATGTGTATCATAAAAGTGACAACAATTATCTATGTTTAAATATTTGAACGTCTCTTATTTTAGCGTATTTGTTTCTACGGGAATCATTGTATTTCTCGTGCGTGTGTTACGAAAACTTACAATTAAACATACGTGCTATAGTCTGTATGTAACAACATTCATAATATCTATAAAGTACATTTTTAGATAAAAAGGGAAATATTCAAAATAAAAACAAGTTCAAATAATTTTTATCCCTAAAGACTGTCATAAATAAGTCAGAACTATCAGATATAATCGCTGCCATGCAGATATCTCTTGACCCAATCCCCTCTCCTATATAATTACGGTTGGTCGAGAAAAATCAGTGTGTGTCACATGCATTATAAAAAAATCTTATAAATAATTTTAATTAAAATTAAAATATTATTTTCATTGTATTTTTTTAAACTTTTGTGTAATGACCTTATCAGAGTTTAAATTTTAAAATTAAAAGAAATAATGTTGCTATTTCTCGCAGTTGCTCAGATATTATTAAATAAGCAATGAGAGGTGAGAGCGCTCTTGAAGATAGGTTTTGGAGTTTTTATTAAACACTGACATTTAAACAAGTTCGTTGTATTTCCATATCTTTCCATTTCGATAGCTCTCTAAGGGACAGCCATTTCGTTTTACATCCCTAAACCCCATACTAAAGAGCTATCAATAAAAATCCCTCGATGCAGAATTTACTCCCCCTAATTGCCTTTCTTTTTGAGAAAATAAATACTGTCGCAAATAAATCTATATAAACACCGGCTTGAATGTCTTTACTTAAATGATTTACGATTGTAAATTTAGAGCACTTTGTTAAGCTTGGTATGCCGAGCTAATAGCTCGTAATTCCGAACGAATCCGAAACCACGTCAAAACTTTATTTGTTCATAACGAGCAGTTTCATACGTTGCTAAATTATATTGTCACAAAAACTAACTCCATTATTCATTTATTTCGTTTATTAAAAAACATATCAATTTAAACTATTTTAAAATTGTTATGTAAAACGTTTTAAACTAATTAAACTTTTAATTTAAACTATTTTATGAAACCATTTTTTTTAAATATTCTGACGACGTATATACTCACACAATGTTTTGTTGAATAAAAATGTGGGGTTTTCGCGAGTCCATTATCATTTATAAAAAATTTGGCAATGTTTCGATAACTATATTTCTATCCACACTCAGCCTGATCTCCTTCTTTACACTATTGTTAAAAATATTAGAAAGAGAACACGACTTCCCTTCTACGTTTTTAACCCCGTAAAAGAGATCAGGCTAGAATGAAGATAATAATATAGTAGTCGAAACGTTGCCAAATCTTTATATAAATAATAATTGACTCACGAGATAACGGAATTTTTAATCAATAAACAATGTTCTTTCAGTCTAAATATTTAACTGGTTAAATATTTATTAATTTATGAACCACTTAAATCAAAGTTTAACTATATTTTTATACTTCTTAAAGACTGCATTTCATCCAATTTTTTGGGGTTTTATTGGCTCTACCTTATACAATCTAAATAGAAAAATCGTGACTTTGAGTATCGCAAGCATAAACATAGTTAAAGTTTGAAAAAAATACAAACGTAACCTCAATTTTCAAGGTAATTTTAAGAGAGAATATGCTGAAAATAGATTACTACTTTAAAATGGATGGATATATAATAATGATTAAATTTTCTATTTTATATGATTATTATAGGTTTAGTTACAAAAAGAATTAAAAGCCTTAAGTTTAGTTAAGTAATGGGTCGGCTTACAATGGGAACATTTTTTTTTATAACCAATCCTATTTTAATGGGGTACTTTATTGATATTTTCAGTATAGCTACGTTAAAATTGTTTTACAGTAATACATTGCATACAATACACATGTATGCACGTACATACATTGAAAATGGGAAATGTGACATACTCTGTCACAGCCTGATAAGAGTTGATGTGAAGGTAAATAGCTGTACTTTAACAATCGCTTAGGTTTTGTAAGTAAATATATTTTTTAAATATTTTTTCAACAAACCTGTCCTGTAAAGTATAACTTTTTATTTTCCTTTAACTCAAAACGGTAACTTCTGAAGAATTACATAAACAAAAATGTTTTTAAAGTGAGGTTATGTTTATAAGAAAATAGTTAATTTAGTTATTAACCAATATTTTTAGTTTGAGATATTTAAAATAGTTGTTTTGTTTGTATAATGTTCTGTATGTAACATATTAAAACACTAAAAACATTTGTCAGGTTTTCCTATTGAATTATTAACAAATGCATTACAAACTAACTTGAAATGTACCTAGTTAAAGTTGAGCTACGTTTCTTCTTGTCACCTCTCTGGCTCATACTTTGAAGAACTTTCTTTATCATGATGGAAACAAATGCAACCAAAGGAACGAAATTATGAATATTTCTGGCGTTAACTATTATATCGATCACATATGGCTTATAGGCTAACTAAATTCAGGGTTATTCTCATTAATTCTGTCACAGATTATCTACCTGCATAATTATAGCCATGCCGATCTGTGATCTCTAATCTGCTAATTACTCAATGTGTTCGTCTATTTGGAAGTAATCTGTAATCACCAAGGGAAATTAAAATAAAAATAAAAATTGTTAAAATCGTCATGAATAAAACTTGTGGTGACAAGAATAGTAAAACTAATTACAGCAATACTTTCCCTCTCTCTCACACACACAGACGCGCGCGCTCGCACGAGTTTTTAAAATATTCATTAAATATTCTAGAAATGAATCAGGCTTCTACGTTTTTCGTCCAAGTGTCAGCAGCAATAAAATACGGACTTACGATAGAATACATTTTCAGGGCATTAATTATGGGACAATATAGTGATTTCTTGTATTTTTACTGAAAAAAATGCATAAAACAGTTCCAAGAAATGTAACCATCCTTAATCGGTTCCAATTGGTTTGATCCATTTAAATGCAGATGTGTTACCACAAAAATGAAATTAGCTTAAGAAAAGAGTTGTTGGTCTGTATGGATGAAAAAATAAAATAAAATTGAAATAAAAACAAATAATGATAATAAACGCAGTAACAGACATAACAAGCGAATATCAATGCATTATAAGTTCGATATTCGAATTCATGTTGAAGTTAGTGTAACAGCGTCGCCCATCTTCACGCATAGTCAACAAACCCTGGTTTGTTGTTTGGTTATTTTGCGATATAAATGTCAGAGTTAAAATGAGAGAACACAGCGGGCGGTTATCCAACACTATTTAGTTTTTTCCTTCAACAATCTTCGAAATTTTGGAATTTGTTATGTTTACGTTTTAAGTAAGTTTGTTCCTTAATGAATCACATCTGTTTTATTTTAATACATATGCCTTGTGATAAGCTTATTATTATTTATTTAACTGGTTCTACATTTCTTCAATTCAGATTAGTTTCTTTGAGAGATATATTGTAAGGTTGTATATGTTTTCCTGAAATTACATACTCGTTGGAGATAAAGTTGTATGTAGCTCGTTTCTTTTATTTTTAAAAAATTTTAATTTTGTTATTTATTAATTGATTTTATATGATTATTATGTGATATTTATATTTTTGTATTGTTGTATAATTTTGTTATACGTTTCATTTTAGGTCCTTGATTATTAAATGATATTCAAATTAAGATTTTTTTACAAATTTATATTTTAAAAGACAGTTGATATGTTTGAATATTTTTCATAAGAAATAAAAATAAGAAAATATAAAAAAAAGCAATTTGATTATATGGAACCTGAAGTGAAATGTATAACTAAATTATTCTCAAATACAAAACTAAATGTAGAATATACTTATAAATCTAAAATGATAAAGGTAATAAATAATAATGAAAATAACATGCATGGGAGAAGTGTAATATTTAAAATAAAATGTAACAATTC
Source organism: Prosapia bicincta (assembly GCA_036971475.1). Classification (NCBI taxonomy): domain Eukaryota; kingdom Metazoa; phylum Arthropoda; class Insecta; order Hemiptera; family Cercopidae; genus Prosapia; species Prosapia bicincta. The sequence continues at coordinate 59,921,146 of JBAIZL010000009.1, read as the reverse complement.
AATTAAATTCTAAACAAATAATTAAACATTAAACACAACAAAAGTTAAAAAAATATATAAAAAGGTCATAAATTTACATATGGAAAGTAATATTTATACAGTGTAAATGTATCGCAACATTTCATTTTTCTAGGATAAAACATACCAAATATATTCATATACATACATATATATCTATCTATCTATCTATCTATATATATATATATATATATATATATATATATATATATATATATATATATATATTGAAAAAGGCAATTAAAAAGATGGATAACGGAATTGGAATTAACATATTCAAACTACCTAAAAGTTATTGAAACAATTGTCGATAGAGATAATTAAGATAAATGCAAAATAATATGCGATACAAAATAATTCAAAAGTTGACAACGACCTATATTAATTGTAAACATGTCAAATTTGCCAACGTTATGATTATTTATATATTTTTTATTTTTTAATTTTGCTTTTATTATATTTTATACTTTTAATTAATAAATATTTCCATGGTAGTAAAAGTTTTCTCATAAGAGATTAAAACAATGAATTAATAAATTGTTCGAGATTTCCCATTTAACACAATGAATATATAAAACGAACAATAAATGTCATAATTTGAAAATTATATTTTCTAAAAATCTGTCAACAAAATAGATAATTATTTTACTTGTTTACTTAGAAACATATAATTCAAAATTTGTTTAATGCATCTAAATTAAGGTTTGAAGTGATACGACAAATATTGAAATTACTTAAATACTTGGGCACCCAATTACAGCGGCAAGTTTCCTTCTCCGTCTTGGCAAATTATTTACATACACACGGTAATTTTGTGTGGATTGTCGAGTTATATGCCAACAGTAATCAGAAGGAGGATTTAAATAAGGGGAGAACGGTATCACTAAGGGCATATTTACTCCTCTCACTCAGGAGGGGATCCACTCAACTTTCTCTTAATGCTTTCCACAATCTTAGCTACTCAAAGTTTATCCAATAAAAGATTTTCTTAATGTATTAAATTGCACACACACCAATACCTATAAACTCGTTTAATTAGACTGCAAGTCATCTAATAGCATGACATTACAATTTAGTTTAATAGTTCGATTTGTATTTTTATTCGACTTTAAAAATAATATACCTATAAATTTAGGGTTTTCTTCAAACTTTATTAAATAATTATTTCTCATTTACTTGTATTTATACCTTGAAAACATAGTTTGTTTTGAATCATTTTTTAAAACATTAAATAGTAATGAAAAATTTAATTTGTATATAATATACCATTTTATAAAGCATAGTTAAAATTGATGTGTAGAAGGCAGTATTAGAATTGTTTAATAATATTATTTGTTTAATATATTTGTTTAATATTAGAATATTATAATTAAAATATTAGGGGCCTACATAGCGCAAAAAGCAATACTACAAACCTATTTTTCTGTGGAGCGTAATGCAGCGTAAATTATCAGCGGGACTTAACAAACTTAGCTATTCAAACTTGATGTAATAAAAAATATCTTTAATGCATTAAAGTTCAGAGACACCCTAACCTATTAAGTTGTTTAATTAGACTGCAAGTCATCTAATACGATGACATTTCAATTTAGTCTAAAAGTTAGGTTTGTAATATTATTCGACTTAATAAAAATAATATTTTAATAAAATGGGCTTTCCTTCAAACTTTAATAAATAATTACTTTTCATTAACGTATAATTTTATATTTATAACATATTTTGTTATTGAATCAATTTTTGAAAACAATAAATAATAATAAAATATTTAATTTGTATATAATATAATAAATAAAATATAATATATCATTTTATAAGCATAGTTAAAATTGATGTGTAAAAAGGAATACTACAAACCTATTTTTCTGTGGAGCGTAATGCAGCGTAATTTATCAGTGTGACATCCTAAACTTTCCATTTTATAGAACATGATAATTTAACATTAAAACGCCGCTTTTGTAATACCATAAGTCTGCAGTGGACAATTTAATTGGCGAACGCTGGTGAAATGTGTGAAATTTAAAGGGTGACTGTTGTAAAATTAGTTTGAACGGCAAATATTTTTTATCGCAAATCGAGTTGGCATAATACCAAAGTATATTGACCTATAGCATTTCATGCCATCTCTAATTTGGGGAAATGACAATATTTTTTTTTTTAACCAATTATTATTAAGCAAGGGATTATAAAACTCCGTGCTTTTGTAACAAAAAAACTTTTTTTCAGTAATTTCTTGAAACAGATTATCCCTCCGAAGGTTGCTCGTATGGCTACTTTCCTCTATTCAGTTTTATTTTGACATTGAAGGCTTAACAGTGAAGGCCTTGACCGGTCATGTACAAGTTTCTTGACGTGTCCACTAACGGCCAGCACTAATATAGCTGTCAATAGCGACCATAAAGACTTATACATTTACTGGCAAAATTCTGAATATTTTGTGGTACTGCGATCAAACTCGTCCGTATTTATTAATAATGGTTTTTGAAATTATTGTTTAATATTTATATTGTTTTTACGTCAATGTTTTTCTTACAATTATTTTGTTCAGATTTTCAATCGTTAATAAAATACTTTTTATTCTTCCACTCAAATTGAAAAAGCATTTTTTTAAACTTATAAAGGATGGCACTTGATTTCATACAATTGTTCATGTAATATTTACTTAATTAAATTTAAAGAGGTATTTTAGTTTTAAATGAGAGAATTTTTTTCTACAAAAGGGTCATAGTATGCAGTATATTTATTTCGTCCCACTTGGTTTAAAATAAGGAATAACATATTATTTCATAAAATAAATTATTTCATGTTATAGGTTACGAACAGGTGTTTTATTGCTCAGGTCATAATACTTTATTTATATTATTTATAATTATTTATAATTAAATATAATTATCTGTTTGTATTACTTTATTTGCAATTATTTTATTTAAAGTAATAGAAATAATATATATCTTTGGTAACTTAAGTAGGAATTTCCTTTTAAAAAAATGTTTGTATTACTTATTTAAATACAAAAATATATTTTATATTGATCGAGAACATTTAATACATGAGGCTTAAAATTATACCGAATAAGACCCTGACTTTGAGAAAATATTTCATCTGATTAGTTACCCCCCCCCCCCCCGTCCTGATGTGACACCAACAGAAATTTTTACTGTTGGTCCACGTGGAATATAACAAAATGTTTGTTAGTTGGCCTCTCAGCATAGGCAAATTTCATGCTTTACGAGTTGGAGGGTTTAATTCTAAGTTTCCACGCTCGTTATAGGGAATTTCCAGTGATTAAAAAATCTTTATCTTTCAAAAACAAGACAAGAAAGGTAATTATTGCGAATCTGGTAGAAACGATGCGGTAGATAACAATATATCTGGCTACCACACGGGTTTGACAGATAAAATCACGAAAGGTTATTACTGGTTGAAAAACCCAAAATTTCCAGAGCCGCTTTCCCCAAAAGAAAATTGATATTTTTCGAATTTCATAGTATACCACGATTTTACGCTTGTAATGATGTTTGCGGTGTTTACAATCTTTGTTTCCTTTTTGTGGGAGCTATTTTAAGCAGAGTGGGTTTTTGGTTTTGAAGGTCTCTGGCGTCGGGGCGACCATCCTTGTAAACCTTAACACCCAATGTTTCATTTAATTTTGGAATCTCAATATAACCATATAATGTACCATTCATTGGAAGTGAATTTGACTGGAACTGTTTCAGACTTGTAATATAGGTGTATTGGTTAATTCACAATTAACCAAAATTTGCCCAATTTATTTACACGATTTATTATAATTTCTATATACGCTTTATTAGCAAAATAAAATATGATTTGAATTCAAATTTACAATTTTTATAAGAATTTATTTTTACTTGTAGAGTAAAAGTATTGTTTTTAAAATGTTGTAAATATCTATCATGCAAATACCTTCTATTTGGTTTATTACACTTTAAAGACAAGTCTAATAAAGTTTTCCATTCATTTTAAATATTAAAATATAGAGTTTAGTTATGACTACATTTATAGCGCTGAAACATAAATAGATGCACGCAATCACACCCAAAATAATAGTTTGAAATAGAATTATTCAAGTTTGTAATCAGTTACTAATACCGTCAAAGCAGTAATTTTTGACGAACTATTATAACTGTTCATTTGACGTTTTATTGTGAGACTATAAGAGATTATTTATGATTTATGTCGTACATAATATCTCATAAACTAAACTTAGAATAATCTTCATGTTTATTCAATTTATTGTAATTGTATTAGAAACATGGATGTCCTATTAATTGATTTTCTGGAGGTATAACATAATTTTTTTTAATGTGATGAATATTTTTAATGAAATTACTTTCAATTTGATTAATGAATATAAAGGAGATGATGAGAGAACGATCTTCATTTACTTTATACATCAGAGACGGTGTCTAATTATTTCCAACGCTCCAGGAATTAAGGTTTGTTTTGTTCAATAAATGTAGCTTAACGTTTGAAGAGATACGGCAAATATGCGAGTGATTTAAACACTCTGCGTTGTAATTAGAACATGACGTTTCCGTCTCCACCGTCTTGGTAAATTCATTACCAACACACAGTAGTTTATGGGTTGTAGATGGATACGCCAACAGTAATCAGAAGGTAGACGTAAATAAGAAGTGGTGGTGTCTGTAAGAGCATAATTACTCTTCACATCCCGCCAGCTTTATGTGCTAAATCTTCTGACGATTATTGTTTACTCACTGACTACATTCGGAACAGACTAAACGCAAATTACAATACCCGAAATAAAATAACTAACTCAACATTGTATTCTACAAGTGTAGGTTGTCATTAGTTCAAATATATCCAGCATTATTCAAGCTATATCGAGTTACATATCTTCTCTTCTTTTAGTGTATATTTCGGTTTTCCTAATTAGTATATATATATATATATATATATATATATATATATATATATATATGTGTGTGTGTGTGTGTGTGTGTGTGTGTGTGTGTGTGTGTGTCTGTGTGGTGTGTGTCTGTGTGTGTTTGTATGTGTGTTTGTGTGTATGTATGTGTGTGTGTGTGTGTGTGTGTGTGTGTGTGTGTGTGTGTGTGTGTGTGTGTGTGTATGTGTATGTTCTGTAAGAATTACAGTTACTTTCACAAATACTGTTTTGCTACCGCCCAACAAAGTCTAGACTCGTCTATATTGTTTCTGTCTGAAACAAAGCTCCAGACAATTTTGGGTAGTGCTCCGGTAGAGGCTACGACACTCAGTGTTCTTCATGTGCCGGAGAGACTGAGACCAGTGCGAAGAGCTGCATGGCCGAAGCATTGATAAAGTTCCAAGCTACCGTGCAAACGGTGTTTGACGATTTAAAGCCTACAATCGTCCGTACCGAATCTAGTGAATGTCGGCGAGAAATGTCTGAGTGAAGGAAGAAGAAAGCTCCAGCGCCGGCGATGCGATTCTAGATTTTTGTCCTTGGAAAAAAACACAAAATAACAACACTTTGAGGTAACTCGAAATGAAAGATCTGATTGGTTTTTCAATACTAAAAATATGAGAAGAATAACGATAATTGGCAGAAAGATTTTCTCGATTAGAGCTACAACTTGAAGAAAAGGCCACAATTTCACGGCGGGACGAAGGGAAAAGCGTAGGAAAAAGTGAGGACTAGTCGATAACCATATATGTGACAAAGTTTTTTTGCCTAAAAAAAGACACAATAGTGAACGGAAACAATTTAAAGTTTATATTTTAATTTTTAAGTTGTATGTTTCAAGTAATATTAAAAAAATAATAATAATGCCAAATTATTAATATACTCATCTTCATTTCTGTTAGAAATATTTCTATAAGTTGTCGAAGTTTTGGGAGTACCATTGAAGTTTTGAAAATGGAATTAATCCGAAACGCGTCAATAGAAGAGAATATGGAAAAGTTACGAATGGCAGTAAAATGTACTCAAACATATATAATAATAATTCCCTTTTCAGCAAAAGCAGCCTCCCCAGGCCTCGGGGAAACATCGGGGCATCGCCTTAGAGCTATGCTTTGGATAATAACATTAAGCACAAAACATGTGGAATAAGTCAAATGTCACAAATATAAAAAACAACCCCGACAAGCTGTTTTCATCAGTAATGGGTGAACACATTTTTCACACGTTACTGATGAGGGCAGTTTTTCTGTCGAAACATGTAAGACGATAAAGTCATTTTTTAAAAAAACATACCGTGAAATTTGAGATATTTTGCGTGTTTGTTGCTAACGAAATTTTTCACCTATGAAATGTCTCGAATTGAAAGAGCAATATATTTATGTGATTGCGTCTCCAATTTAAATTCGAGCTTGTTAAGTTGTGATATTTCGAAAATAAAATATTATTTATTGAAACGTCAGAATATGAGACGGATTTGTCTCCGTTCACTCAATAAAAGACAATTCTGTCCATTAAACTCGGCAATAAAAAGCAGTGCTATTAAAATAAATACAAAAGCCATTGTTAGAGGAAACGTATTTGCCGCTAGCCCTAAAGCCCAATTATTGAAAAATATATTTTCTGTCAATTATTGCTTTGTACAACATGTCTGTATGGCTCGATTACAGTTTTCAGGAGCGAAATCGTTAAATACTCTTTATTAATTTTGAATACATTTGTTGTTACGTTTTTTTAAATAATAATTAAATAAATTTTTAAAATGAGAAAAAAATTTCAAAACCATGTATTCTGTTAATGTGTATGTGGGGTATTAAAGAATAATATTCTATGTAGGGAAACGCTATTAAGAGTCAATAAAGATAAACGGTACTTTATAATGGTTTAACATTATGGGTAGAATTTTCTTTAAAGTAATTTAAGTTAGGAACATTTAGAATCCTTATTTGGTATGTATAACAATATCTAAAATAAACATTGAATATTCAACAAATACGAGTATATTTTGTTCTATGAATAATTTATAAAAAATAGGTAATAAAATACAAATATAATATTATTGCAAAATTTTTTCCACTCTGTTTCAACTCTCTATGGTACATCTGCTATACTAAAAGGTAACAGCAACCACAAACAATGAAATGAAAACAAGGAGCGGTTGCCAATTATTCTTTGAAGTATATTTCTTTATTCTTTTTTCCGTATTCATGATTCTCATTGCATGTAAGAAACATGTTGTACTATGTTTTTAGTATGTATTCATGAAAACTAAGTAAAAGTATTATTGGTTTATTTTGAATTGAAGGTTTATAAAATATTGAAGATTTTTAATTGAATATCGACATCTTTACTGCAGCCATTTGCAGAATTAATAATCTCACAATCCAATGAAGGCCAATTTCGTTCTATCGGTGTAATGATACAGGTTATTTTTGATATTTTCTTTTATGTATACGCTAATTGAAAAACGTTTGATAACGACTTAAAGGCAAAGTATTACAGACAGAAAGCAATTCCACGTCTTGATTTTATCTTTCGAATTCGGCACAAACAATAGATCAAATCAATACAAAAACGGACTTCTCTGTCTCTTAAAGTGGCTTAGGTTTTTGACGGGTTTTGCTGCAGAAAAATTCTTCTATTTGCTGAATAAGTTACCATAAGTGTATATAACCCTAAATGTCTAAGGGATATGAAGAACGACAGAAGAACCTGGAGGATCTGTAGAGTGACAGACAGAATCTAGAAGGTTATAACAATTCTAGGGGAACTGTAGAGGGACGGAAATAATCTAGAATGACAGAATGACTCTGGGGAATTTGTAGAGTGACAGAAGGAATCGCTCTTATCGCCTTCACAAAAGAACACAGTTTTAGCCAAAAAGTGTGGCAGTTTGCAGTTCAGTTAATAAAACCTCTGCCCCCACTAAACCAACCTTAAATTCAAACCCGTGACTCCCGTCCGGGTGAGTACCGTCAGGCCCGAGTCAGAGGGCAGAAGATTCTTTCGACCTTACTGTAAGGCCTTGACTGGCCACTAGGCTGAGACGAACTCCACCAGGGACATCTGTCCAGCCGCTCTTCCAGAAACCTCAGGACCAGTAGAAGCTTCCAAACAAGCGTCCATCTGCAACCGCAGTCTTTCGAAACTTCCTTCGATTTTGTGTAGTGATAAGCCTTAATCCTCCTATGAGGGAGGCAATGCAATTTTCGTACACTAGTTAATAGACATTTAATAGCTATGGTAATCACGATATATAATGTCAAACATAACGGTTTTGTTAAGGTTAGATAGAATTACCAAATGTAAAGGAAGAAGCTGCTACACCCATTCTTGTGTGTATTTTATCGCTAACCCGCAATTTAAGAGTAAGGATAGGTCCAGTGAGTTACGGAATGTGACATATTCACGTGGGTATATACTTTACAGAGTTCATTGCTATTTGCACATTATAATTTTTAGTTTATCACACATCCTTATTTTATTGAGCTTTAGGATATTATTGCTTCTTTATGCATAATAAATTAAAATTGACAGGAAAACATGAACCAGTCATTTTCCGATATTAACGTTCCAACTTTCCAAATCGAGACCGTTTCTTGCTAAATATATATATATATATATAAATATATGTAAAATATATACACATGTGTGTGTGTGTGTGTGTGTGCGCGCGCTATATGTATCTCTTTATTTGAAACAAAGATAAACCTGAAATAAATGGTATAAAATAATAATTATTATAAATTTATTTCGAACCCAACTTAAACTAACTTAAAATTTAATTTTAAACAAAATAAAATACTTCTAATTCCAAAACAATATTTGATAAATTTTTCTTTTGTAATTTATTTGTCCATGAGATTTGCACCTCTTTTGTGATAGATGGGTATCGGCGGAAACAGGTATAGATCACCTGTCTTGGGTGGCTACCACGCCTTCTGTAGGAAAATAAATATAATGTAAAAACACCCTTTTATCCGTCTTATCTCTGTAGTAACAAGTGTGTGAGATCACCAGAGTGACCACATTTTCAGGGCAGAAGTTTAAAGGGAGACAAGAGGGTAGAGCTGTCTCAATATAATGATTTAAGAAAGTATTAAATTTTATTGTATTACAAAATTATGTTTTTATGAAACAAATAAAATATTTAGTAACATACTATACGGTAATATATGATTTTTATAAAACATTGATTTTGAGGAAGGAAAATTTCCACAAAAGGTTGATGTTAAAAGAAAACAACACAAAAATGGCAAATATAAACAAGTTCTAATATTGATCAAAATGATGAGTTTAGATGTGGAATCAGCTTATCGCATTCTAAATATTTGCCTCTATAATTTTACGGTGATTACATGGAATGTAACTCGTTATGGCTTGAATAAGCGTGGATATATTTGAAAAAATGACAACCTACACTTGTAGAATACAATGTTGAGTTAGTTATTTTATTTCGGGTATTGTAATTTGCGTTCAGTCTGTTCCGAATGTAGTCAGTGAGTAAACAATAAACGTCAGAAGATTTAGCATATAAAGCTGGCGGGATGTGAAGAGTAATTATCCTCTTACAGACACCACCACTTCTTATTTACGTCTACCTTCTGATTACTGTTGGCGTATCCATCTACAACCCATAAACTACCGTGTGTTGGTAATGAATTTACCAAGACGGTGGAGACGGATACGTCATGTTCTAATTACAACGCAGAGTGTTTAAATCACTCGCATATTTGCCGTATCTCTTCAAACGTTAAGCTACATTTATTGAACAAAACAAACCTTAATTCCTGGAATGTTGGAAATAATTAGACACCGTCTCTGATGTGTAAAGTAAATGATGATCGTTCTCTCATCATCTCCTTAATATTCATTAATCAAATTGAAAGTAATTTCATTAAAAATATTCATCACAATAAAAAAATTATGTTATACCTCCATAAAATCAATTAATAGGACATCCATGTTTCTAATACAATTACAATAAATCGAATAAACATGAAGATTATTCTAAGCTTAGTTTATGAGATAATATGTACGTCATAAATCATACACAGTCTCACAATAAAACGACAAATGAACAGTTATAATAGTTCGTCAAAAATTACTGCTTTGACGGTATTAGTGACTGATGTCACACTTGAATAATTCTATTTCAAACCATTATTTTGGGTGTGCCTGCCTGCATCTATTTATGTTTGCGCTATAACTAAATAGAGGAAAGTAGCCATAAGAGCGACCTTCGAAAGGATGATCTGTTTAATGAAATTACTGAAAAAGAAAGTTTTTTTGTCACAAAAGCAAAGAGTTTTATAATCTACGTAAATGTTTGATAAAAAAAATTAATGTCATTTTCCCAAATTAGAAATGTTATAAAATGCTATAGGTCAATATACTTTGGTATTATGCCAACTCGATTTGCGATAAAAAATATTTGCCATTCAAACTAATTTTACAATAGTCACCCTTTAAATTTCACAGATTTCACCAGCGTTCGCCAATTAAATTGTCCACTGTAGACTTATGGTGTAACAAAAGCGGCATTTTAATGTTAAATTATCATGTTCTATAAAATGGAAAGTTTAGGATAATTACGCTGCATTACGCTCCACAGAAAAATACGTTTGTAGTATTGCTTTTTACACATTAAATTTAATTTTACTTTACAAGACGCTATGCAATATTTTAATTATAATATTCTAATATTAAACAAATTAAAATTTTCTCATTACTATTTAATGTTTTAAAAAATGATACAAATGAAAACTATATTTTTAAGATATAAATACACGTAAATGAAAAATAATTATTTAATAAAGTTTGTAGCAAACCCTAAAATTATGAATATATTATTTTTAAAGCCGAATAAAAAGACAAATCGAACTATTAAGTTAAATTGAAATGTCATGCTATTAGATGACTTGCAGTCTAATTAAACGAGTTTATAGGTATTGGTGTGTGTGCAAGTTATTACATTAAAAAAAATCTTTTATTGGATAAACTTTGAGTAGCTAAGATTGTGGAAAGCATTAAGAGAAAGTTGAGTAGATCCTCTCCTGAGGGAGAGGAGTAAATATGCCCTTAGCGATACCGTTCTCCCCTTATTTAATTCCTCCTTCTGATTACTGTTGGCATATAACTCGACAATCGACACAAAATTACCGTGTGTATGTAAATAATTTGCCAAGACGGAGAAAAAAACTTGCCGCTGTAATTGGGTGCCCAAGGATTTAAGTAATTTCAATATTTGTCGTATCACTTCAAACCTTAATTTAGACGCATTAAACAAATTTTGAATTATATGTTTCTGAATAAACAAGTACAATAATTATCTATTTTGTTGACAGATTTTTAGAAAATATAATTTTCAAATTATGACCTTTATTGTTAGTTTTATATATTCATTGTGTTAAATGGGAAATATCGAATAATTTATTAATTCATTGTTTTAATCTCTTATGAGAAAACTATTACTACCATGGAAATATTTATTAATTAAAAGTGTAAAATATAATAAAAGCAAAATGAAAAAATAAAAAATATATAAATAATCATAACGTTGAAAAATTTGACATGTTTACAATTAATATAGGGCGTTGTCAACTTTTGAATTATTTTGTATCGCATATTATGTTTGCATTTATCTTAATTATCTCTATCGACAATTGTTTCAATAAATTTTAAGTAGTTTGAATATGTTAATTCCAATGCCTTTATCCATCTTTTTAATTGCCTTTTTCAATATATATATATATATATATATATATATATATATATATATATATATATATATATATATATATATGTATATGTATATATTTGGTATGTTTTATCCTAGAAAAATGAAATGTTGCGATACATACACACTGTATAAATATTACGTTCCATATGTAAATTTATGTCTTTTTTATATATTTTTTTAACTTTTGTTGTGGTAAATCTTTAATTATTTGTTTAGAATTTAATTGAATTGTTACATTTTATTTTAAATATTACACTTCTCCCATGCATGTTAATTTCATTATTATTTATTACCTTTATGATTTTAGATTTATAAGTATATTCTACATTTAGTTTTGTATTTGGGAATAATTTAGTTATACATTTGATTTCAGGTTCCATATAATCAAATTGCTTTATTTATATTTTCTTATATTTCTTTCTTATGAAAATTATTCAAACATATCAACTGTCTTTTTAAATATAAATTTGTAAAAAAATCTCAATTTGAATATCATTTAATAATCAAGGACCTAAAATGAAACGTATAACACAATTATACAACAATACAAAAATATAAATATCATGTAATAATCATATGAAATCAATTATTAAATAACAAAATTAAAATATTTGAAAAAAAAGAAAAGAAACGAGCTACATACAACTTTATCTCCAACGAGTAAATAAATTCAGGAAAACAGCTTTACCATATATCTTTCAAAGAAATAAATCTGAATTAAAGAAATGTAGAACCAGTTACATAAATAATAATAAGCTGACCGGTCAAGGCCTTCACTGTTAGGAATCGCAAGCAATGTCAAAATAAAATTGAATAGAGGAAAGTAGCCATACAAGCTACATTCGGAGGGATAATCTGTTTCAAGAAATTACTGAAAATAAGTTTTTTGTTTTCAAAAGAGTTTTATAATCCCAGAAAAAGTTTGGTAAAAAAAAAATTGTTGTCATTTCCCCAAATTAGAGATGGCATAAAATGCTATAGGTCAATATACTTTGGTATTATGCCAACTCGATTTGCGATAAAAAGTATTTGCCGTTCAAACTAATTTTACACAGTTACCTTTTAAATTTTACAGATTTCACCAGCGTTCGCCATTTAATTTGTCCACTGCAGGCTTATGGTATTATAAAAGCGGCATTTAATTGTTAATGTATCATGTTCTATAAAATGGAAAGTTTAGGACAAGTCCCACTGATAAATGAGGCTGAATTACGCTCCACAGAAAAATAGGTTTATAATATTGCTTTTTACACATCAATTTTAACTATGCCTTATAAAATGATATATTATATTTTATTTATTATATTATATACAAATTTAAATTTTTTATTACTATTTATTGTTTTTAAAAATTGATACAATAACAAAATATGTTATAAATATAAAAGTATACGTTAATGAAAAGTAATTATTTATTACCGTTTGAAGCAAAGCCCATTTTATTAAAATATTATTTTTATTAAGTCTAATAATAATACAAACCTAACTTTTAGACTAAATTGAAGTGTCATCGTATTAGATGACCTGCAGTCTAATTAAACAAGTTAATAGGTAAGGGTGTCTCTAAACTGTAATACATTAAACAAATCTTTTATTGGATAAACTTTGAGTAGCTAAGACTGTGGAAAGCATTGAGAGAAAGTTGAGTAGATCCTCTCCTGAGGGAGAGGAGTAAATATGGCCTTAGCGATACCCTTCTCCCCTTATTTAATTCCTCCTTCTGATTACTGTTGGCATATAACTCAACAATCCACACAAAATTACCGTGTGTATGTAAATAATTTGCCAATACCGAGATGGAAACTTGCCGCTGTAATTGCGTGCCCAAGTATTTAAGTAATTTCAATATTTGTGGTATCACTTCAAACCTTAATTTAGACGCATTGAACAATGCTTCTATAATTTATTATACAGAATGAACCAAATTCCATTAAACCCGATAAATAAATTGAAAGAACTAAACATTATTCAACAAATAGCAATACAAAAGGGATATAAAAAAGAAACCATTAATAAATTGAATAATAAAATCCTTAAAAGAATGGATAATAATATAAATAAAAATTATTATTCAAATACTAAAGAAATTATTTGGTCCAAATTCTTATTTACCGGTTATGAAATCAAACCAATTATAAAATTATTTAAAGACACTAATGTAAAAATAGCTTATTACACTAATAACACAATTAAAAATATAATAAATACAAATATTAAAGTAAATAAAATTAATATAAACGGCGTATAAAGTATTAACTGTACAACATGTCAAAAATGTTATATAGGACAAACAAAAAAGAAAATAAAAGATCGCTACAAAGAACATTTAAATGCATTTAAAAAGCCACATATTTATAAATCTAATCTTGCCACACATTGTATAGAAAGAAATCATGATTTTCCAGAGATTAGTAATATGAAGTTGGTTAAACACGTACAAAAAGGCTTAAAAATGAATATAATAGAAAACTTAGAGATATATAAAAATAAAATTAAGAACACACTAATAGAGGAACAAGTCCAGATTAAATCAAAACATAATACTATCTTTAGCATATTTGATGACATTTTAAAAATAAAAGATTAGGACAAATGGAAATATTAAAGTATATTTATTTAACAGATAAGATAACCGATACCGTTTACTGAGCATAGTACAATTATATTCAACTGTCTTACTCTAGTCACATAACTGGACAGTGATTTATAAATTTTGAAAATGCTAATAATGTAAATTAGCGAAAAGCTTCAATCAACAATAAAATGAAGTAATACTCGTATATTCTTGTTTATGAAAATTATTTTATTTCACCATATATATATATATATATATATATATATATATATATATATATATATAAATATATATATATATATAATTTGGTTATATCCTAGAAAAATGAAATGTTGGGATTTATACACACTGCATTAATATTACGTTCCATATATAAATGTCGGTTCCTTTTATATTTTTTTTACACTTTTGTTCGGTTAAATATTTAATTATTTGTTTAAAATGTATTTGGATTGTTAGATTTTATTTTAAAAACTACATTTCTCCCATACATGATATTTTCCTTATTATTCATTAAATTTTTGTTTTATAAAAGGTTATTAATTTTATAAGTATATTCTATATTTATTTTTGTATTTGGGAATAATTTAGTTATACATTTGACTTCAGGTTCCATATAATCAAATTGTGTCTTTTTATATATTGGCATATATTTGTTTCTTATAAAAAACATTCTAACATATCAATTGTCTTTTTAAATATAAATTATTTAAAAAATTACAATTTGAATAACATTTAACTATCAAGGTCCTAAAATGAAACGTATTACACAATTATACAACAATACAAAAATATAAATATCATATAATAATAATATGAAATCAATTAATAAATAACAAAATTAAAATATTTGAAAAAAGAAAAGAAACGAGCTACATACAACTTTATCTCCAACGAGTAAATAAATTCAAGAAAACAGCTTTACAATATATCTCTCAAAGACATAAATCTAAATTGAAGAAATATAGAACCCGTTGAATAAATAATAATAAGCTTATCAGAAGGAATATGTATTAAAATAAAACAGAATGTGATTCATTAAGGAACAAACTTACTTAAAACGTAAACATAACAAATTACAAAACTCTTTAAAAATTTAAAAACTTTGAAGATTGTTGAAAGAAAAAACTAAATAGTGTTGGATAACCGCCTGCTGTGTTTTCTCATTTTAACTCTGACACTTATATTGCAAAATGAACAAACAACAAACCCGGGTACTGACTATGCTTGAAGATGAGCAACGCTGTTACACTAACGTCAACATGAAATCGAATATCCAACTTATAATGCATTGATATTCGCTTGTTATGTTTGTTACTGCGTTTATTAACATTATTTGTTTTTATTTCAATTTTATTTTATTTTTTCATCCATACAGACCAACGCATTGGTATCCGCTTGTTATGTCTGTTACTGCGTTTATTAACATTATTTGTTTTTATTTCAATTTTATTTTATTTTTTCATCCATACAGACCAACGCATTGATATCCGCTTGTTATGCCTGTTACTGCGTTTATTAACATTATTTGTTTTTATTTCAATTTTATTTTATTTTTTCATCCATACAGACCAACGCATTGATATTCCCTTGTTATGTCTGTTACTGTGCTTATTAACATTATTTGTTTTTATTTCAATTTTATTTTATTTTTTCATCCATACAGACCAACAACTCTTTTCTTAGGCTAATTTCATTTTTGTGGTATCACATCTCCGTATAAGAAATAAAATCAATTGGAACCGATTAAGGAAGGTTACATTTCTTGGACATATTTTATGCATTATTTTCAGTAAAAATACAAGAAATCACAATATTGTCCCATAATTAATGCACCAAAAATGTATTCTATCGTAAGTCCGTATTTTATTGCTGCTGACACTTGGACGAAAAACGTAGAAGCCTGATTCATTTCTAGACTTATATTAAGTGAATATTTTAAATATTAGCACACGCGCGCGTTTCTTGTGTTTGTGTGTGTGTGTGTGTTTGTGTGTGTGTGTGTGTGTGTGTGTGTGTGTGTGCGTGTGTGTGTGTGTGTGGAGAGAGAGAGAGAAAGGATTGCTGTAATTAATTTTACTATTCTTGACACCACAAGTTTTATTCATAACGATTTTAGCAAATTTTATTTTATTTTTATTTCACCTAGCCATTACAGATTACTTCCAAATAGACGAACACATTGAGTAATTAGCAGATTAGAGATCACAGATAGGCATGGCTATAATTATGCAGATAGATAATCTGTGACAGACTTAATGAGAATAACCCTGAGCCTATAGTTAGCCTATAAGCCATATATGATCGATATAATAGTTAACGCCAGAAATATTCATAATTTCGTCCCTGTGGTTGTATTTGTTTCCATCATGATAAAGAAAGATCTTCAAAGTATGAGCCACAGAGGTGACAAGAATAAACGTAGCTCAACTATAACTAAGTACATTTCAAGTTAGTTAGTAATGCACTTGGTAATACGTACGTTGGAAAACCTGACACGAATGTTTTTATTGTTTTAATATTTTACATAAAGAACATTATACAAACAAAACAATTATTTTAATTGTTTCAATCAGAAAATATTGGTTGAAACCTAAATTAACTATGGTCTTTTAAACATAACCTCACTTTCAAAACATTTGATATCATGTTATTCATCAGAAATTGCCGCTTTGAGTGTTAGGAAAATAAATATTTATATTTTACAGTACATGTTTGTTGTGAAATTTCAGAAAATACTTCCCAATATAAACTAAGCGCTTGTTAAAGTACAGTTGTTGCCTCCATTTGTAAGTCAACTCATATGTTATGACGGAGTATGTCAAATTTCCCATTTTCAATGTGTCTGCGTGCATATTTGTTTGTTTGTGTGTGTGTGTGTGTGTACGTACGTGCGTGCATGCTTGCATATTATATGCAATTTATTACCGAAAAAAAGCTTACCTAACTGTACTGAAAATATCAATAAGGGGCCTAATAAAAAGGTGTTAGTTATAAAATATTTTTGTAACTAAACCTATCATAATCATATATAATAGAGAATTTAATCATTAATATACCCATCCCCTTTAAGTAATCTGTTTTCAGCCCACTATCTTATAATTTGCTTGTAAATTGAGGTTAAATTTGTATTTTTTTCAAAATGTAACTAAGTCTGTGACGCGATACTCGAAGTCACGTTCTTTCTCTTTAGAGTGTAAAAGTTAGAGCCAATTATAAAAAAACTCGAAAAGATTGGATGAAATGCAGTCTTTGTGAAGTATTAAAAATATAGTTATACTTTAAATTTAAATGGTACGTATGATACATAAATTATTAAATACTAGTTGAATATTCAGATTGAAAACAGAATAGAACATTTGTTGTTGAATAAAAATACGGTTGTTTCGTGAGTCATTTATCATTTATTAAAAAATTGGCAACGTTTCGACAACTATATTGTTATCTTCATTCAAGCCTGATCTCTTTTACGGGGTTAAAGTGTAGGAGGGAAGTCGTGTTCTCTTTCTAATAATTTTAACAATAGTGTAAAGAAGGAGATCAGGCTGAGTGTGGATAGAAATATAGTTATCGAAACACTACCAAGTTTCCAATAAATGATACATGAGTCGCGAAACAACCACATTTAAATTCAACAAACATTATGTAAGTATATACGTAGTCAGAATATTAAAAAAAAGGTTTCATAAAGTAGTTTAAATTACTATTTTTTTCTAATAATCGAAATAAATGTACAATGGAGTTATATTTTGGGACAATATAATTTAGTGACGTATAAAACTGCTCGTTATGAAGAGATGAAGAAGTGACGTGGTTTCGGATTCGTTCCACTGTTCGGCATAACAAGCTTAACAAAGTCCTCCAAATTTACAATCGTAAATCCTTAAGTAAAGGCATTCAAGCTGGTGTTGATATAGATTGATGTGCGACAGTATTTATTTTCTCAAAAAGAAAGGCAATTAGGGGAAGCAAACTCTGCACTGAGCGATTTTTATTGATAGCTCTTTAGTATGGGGTTGTAGGGATTGTAAAAAGAAATGGCTGTCCCTTAGAGAGCTATCGAAATTAAAACATACCCGTAATTAACTTGTTGAAATGTCTGTACTTAAACAAAAACTCAAAAAAGTTTGTTCAAAAGTAGTTTCACCTTTCAATACTTGTTTCACAATATCTCAGCAACTGCGAGAGATAGTAACATTATTTCCTTTAATTTTAAAATTTAAACTCTGCTTAGTTCATCACACAGAAGTTTTAAAAAATACAATGAAAATAATATTTAATTTTATTTAAAATTATTTATAAGATTTTTTTATAATGCATGTGACACACACTGATTTGGCTCGACCAACCGTAATTATATAGGAGAGGGGATTGGGTCAAGAGATATCTGCATGGCAGCGATTTTATCTGATAGTTCTGGCTTATTTATGACAATCTTTAGGAATCAAAATTATTTGAACTTGTTTTTATGTTGAATATTTCCCTTTTTATCTAAAAATGTACTTTATAGATATTATGAATGTTGTTACATACATACTATAGCACGTATGTTTAATTGTAAGTTTTGTACACACGCACAACAAATACATTGTTCCCCGTAGAAACAAATACGCTAAAATAAGAGACGTTCAAACATTTAAACATAGATAATTGTTGTCACTTTTATGATACACATTTTCATCTTTCACCGTTTTCACTGTAGAACTTTATTAATTCTAATTGGAGCAATGAGCGAGGCTACAGATTATTCACGTCATTATTAAGCGTGCAAGCAAACGGGCCTTGGTTATTTTATACGAGCACTTCGTCCTTTGTCCCTGGTTTAATTACTGCTGTACTCTCGTGTGTTTTTACTCGCTCATGTTTGTTACTTTTATGTGCAAGCAAAGTTGTATTAGGTAAATCATAGCTATATGTTATGATATATGCGGGATATGATACTATGTATATATATATATATATATATATATATATATATATATATATATATATAAGTTTCCTTTTAATATTGTTAATGAATAAGAATATTTCAAAACAAGAGTAGTTTTAGGTTATATATTATTTTTCTCTCTCTCTCTCTCTCTCTCTCTCTCTCTCTCTCTCTCTCTCTCTCTATATATATATATATATATATATATATATATATAGTAATTTATTTATATATTATGTGTTATTATTGTAATATGATATACGTATTTACTAAATAGTAATTTACCATTTACTAAAAAGCGTAAGTATTTTCCAAAAAGAGAGTAATGCATTTATTTATTTTATATTGCTGGTGCTATACAATACTATAGCATCGTTTTCTAATCTGTTTGACAACGAGGTTACAAGACACTATATATGACAACTGAAAGAACATATAGTCTTTGAAAATATAGGCAATGCTGTTTATGCTGACAAAACTCTTTAAACTCTCAGTAAATAATATTTTGTGAAAACCTTTGTAGCGACGTGAAAAACATTTGAAGTGAAAAACGTATTGGATGGACATAAACATATATCAGTATAATTTCCTTCAGATTAATAGTATAATTAAAAATTATATCATATTGCGCTATAAGTCACCCCAATGTAAATTAAATGACAACATATGATTTCATATATCAGGTGATATAATGTTATACGTTATTTTGTAAAAACATCTGTTTTAACATGAAGGTTATTTTACATTATTAATTGAAAATTGATAAATATAAAAATGTATTATTAAGTAGTTTTTGATCAGTTCATACATTTATTTATTTGAATTTTAATACATCTCAAAACAAATAATTCAATTTAAAGATAAAGTAAGTTAAGTATTTTTAATCCAATTTTTGAAGTGAGAACAGTCTTAGCGTGCCTAATACTATATGTTTAGGTAATTCCTCATTAAGTTAAATTAAATGATTTTGTATATTCAAAATTTCTGTAAACGTGGATAAAAAGTGATTTTACCTCGGCCCCACAAACTAATTGTATTTAGTGAAGTAAGTAAATGGAAACAGTTGTTAGTAAATAAATACTTTTAGAAAAAAAATGGAGTTAAAACATAAATGATTACATAAACAATGGTTTCGTTGAAACTAAACTACAAAGATTATATACATAATCTTTAAACACTTTACACGATTACTTCCAAAGTGTAGAAACAGCTTCGGAACAAGTTGAATGACAAAGTCAAAGCCATTTATATAGAATGGAATACTGTGTTTGTAAGTAAATTTTTAAATAATAAAAAATAGGTAAAAAGATGCAATCAAGTGTACAAATTGAAGTAAATATTTTCTTGTGACTAAGAAGGCTGTGTCTACTAGCTGAGTAAAACTTAGTTAATTAAAGCAAATGTGAATAATATATTTTACATTTTTTTAAGTTACATTTTGTATTTATAAAATTAGTTATTTGAATCTTACCTAAAGAATCATTGGTCAAATTTATTTAATGAAAATAACACGGAACTTTACAGCACGGAAATTGTATTTTAATAGTGTATAAATAAAACAATTATACTTGAAAAATTTCAAGTGGTTACTGTGGCATAACACGTATGTATACACTACAGTCTCAAACAGAAAAAAGGCGTTTTGTAGGCAACCCCACTGCAGTAGTGACTGGAAGACTGAACTAATAACGAAAGTGAGATGAAAAAAAATGTTAAATATAGCCCACCACTACAAAAAAAACAAAAAGTTTATGTTTGATTTTTATTGCTTAGTTAAATGAACTTACAAGAAATTGTATTCAAATTTTTAACACGTTTTCTATATATTAATTGCTTAAAGTTTTACCTAATAATTAAGACTCCATACATTTATTATCTTTTAATATCTTGCGTTCAGTTTAATACTGTTTACAATTATATTAGATGTAGTTAAACAAATAATATGAGATCTAATAAACTATTTTGTTATACACAACTTATATAAATTAAATTCAAATTATTTCCTATAGACATGCTTAAATAACAGATAGTTTATATTGGTAAATTCTCATTGGAAACAATATGTAAATTGAAGTGTATGTAAATGCAATTAAACAAATACAATGTAATAGTAAACTAATAGCAACTAGTAAATAGAAATTTCTAATTTAGTAATTTAGTTTACTAGTTTTCCCAATGGTCGGGAACATTTCATTGCTAAACGCTTACCAGTATAAACACATAGAGCTCTATAAATATAGGTTTGTATGTTTACCTGAAGAGAGTGACAATGAATATAAATTCAATAAAAAAATTTGCAAATAGTAAAACCCAACGGTAATTCTAATAGAAAATGTAAATATACGCAGGTACAAATAGCAGTTGTTATTTATCAGGAGAGAGTAATTAGTTGATTCGATTATCAGGTGTCGGAGCCTGTTTCAACGTAATTATTAATGACGAGATGCTGCCATTTTCGTGGGGAAACTCGTTAATTAAAGTGGCTCGTGAAAAATTGGACTTGTGTTACAAAAGGTCATCAGAAGAATTGAGTTCTTGATGAAATAAATGATCAAGTCGTGTTTTATGCATAACCCTCATATATAAAGTCATGCGTAAAGGCCTAGTGAATACAGCATAGTAAATATCAATTTCATTGACTCTCTTATCACGCGATTGAAATTAGAAGAAAATAAATTCCTTGAAACATATGGGTTTTGCTTGTAATGTAAAAAATAGGAATTTATAAAAGTAAAATAATTAAACTGCTGTTGTGCTGTTAATTATGGCTGCTCCGCTTTATATTTGCACTGAGGGGTAACGTACAATGATCCATTATGTTAGAATATTCAGGAACAACAATGATATACCCTAACAATTTCTTTTTTTTCTTGTTATATTAATGTTTTCTTGAACGTGCTAATACTCATTTTATTGGTGAAATTCTTTGACAAGTATATAATATAAAACGATTTTTTTATTTGAAATGTTATTATTCATATTATATATATATATATATATATATATATATATATATATATATATATATATATATATATAACGTTGTCTTGTTTAATAATTAAAAACAACTTAAGTTATTCAAATACAAGAATATTTATTAATTTATATCCAAAGCTTTTCGTCGGTAAACAGTACCAACATCATCAGGAATGAAAATTACAACCATTGTTTTTATTACAATCATATTCTTGTATGTTGTTTTAATATATATATATATATATATATATATATATATATATATATATATATACACACAATTATTCTTAAACATTCAATATTCATGCTCGTAGTTGCATCTAATGCAAATAAAATTGAAATTAAAATTAACACTAAAATCATTATTAATATGATTAGAATAACAAATGTAATAACTGAAACGTTAACACTCAAATTACATGATGATACGACTTTGTCGAAACCTTCCATAGCCGTATACAAACAACCGTGTTCAAACAAGCATATTCTGCTTCGATACGTGACCCCGCCAAAATCGTCTGAATAATTGTAATGAAGTTTTTATTGGTTGTTATTCATCTGTGAATTTCGGACGTCACTCTCGGTTTTGTTGTAGGAATCTCCGCCAAATAGCCATTTACAGTTGAAGTTATAGTTGACAGATTCGATTTTGCAACAGAAGACAACTTTTTAATTTCTGTTGCCATGCTTCTATTGCTTCATTGAAAGCATATAAATTC